>JAPYYX010000113.1:0-118552 GCA_030522605.1 Cremastinae sp. B BG-2022a
CTGGCGTTTGTGATATAAAAGCCTCGGCTTCGCCTCGGCCATCATATCACAAACGCCAGGAAATCCAACTTTCGGGCCTTGGGTCGTAATATACTATTTATAAAAATGACAGCTTTTGTAAGAGTTCACTTTCGTAAAATTAATGGAGGATTTATTTCATACTGTCATGCAATACGATAAAAATGCTGGTACTGAAAAATGGAGGGAAAAATTATTTTTGAACGTTTACGAAATTGTATGATTTCCATCATCGAAATATTTCTTTTTTTAACAATCATACTCTGGCGGCAGCGAAACATATCGGACAATTTGTACCAAATATTCCTACCCGAATAACAACATAGCGATAATCTCTTCGTTGGTAAAATAAATCACGAATATTTTGTACCAAAATTTCAAACAAAATTTTTAATACTCGAAAAATCTGCGATTGATTTTTCGGCTTCCAAAATTTCATACTTACAAAATACCAAATTCGAAATCTGGCGTATCAATAAAAAAATATTTCCAAACTTACAACACAATAATTCTTACCTAATATTATTCAGTCTCAAGTCAAATTTAATTCTAAACAAATTTAATTATAATACCAAAATGAAACGATTAAGAAATGTAAGAGAAAATTTTCGTATAAAATTTTGAGAAACAGCAAATACGAAAGAGAGCAATTTACGATATCGAGTTGCAACCCGACTTACGAGATATCGCGGAGAGTTTCTCATTGGCGTTTCTCTCGGGCCAGCACTCTCACACCGTTCATCTCTCGCGGTGCGTCTGTCCACCATATTGATCGCGAACGGGTGGAGGCGTAGGCTTGTACTTCCTGTACGTGAGATATTTCGTTGAATCTCCACGTGTACACGTATATACACGATGAAGGTAACTCTGGCGAGTGTATATACGTGTTCTCGTGGAGACGTATTTATCGGCAGACACACAGGTACATAATATACATATATCGGTGTCGAAACAGGCTTTTGGGTTCGTGGATGGCTCGATGGTATCCGGAAGGGTAAAACGGACGAATCGAGGGAAAAGCCACCCTGGGCGATAACAGCGGTGGGGATTCTCTTCTGTATGTGGCCTTTTGTGCTGTATATATACGTAGACAAGAACGACGGGATATTTTACAAGAGGACTGCCACGATAGGAACGGGGGAGGCTAAAAAGCTCGAGTCTCCTCCTTACGGGCAGAAGGGCTCGAATGTTTTGCTTCAGGGATGCAAATTTCCATGATTTTACGCCCTTGTAGTTGTTAACGTGGACCAACGTTGCCAGGGAAGCGCGGGGTGGCTGGGTAAAGCGGCGAGAGGGATTCGGGCTGGCGTTGGAGTCGACACTCTCGCGGGTGCCGGCGTAACCATGACTACCCACCACCCTCGCTGTGAACAAGCCCTCCAACTTCATATTTCTACTCGTCGCTATACTCGTATAGTCAGATATACTTATATATTTGTCTTCATATTTTTATGTTCCTGTATTTATTTATTTTGTTAATACAAATTCTCGTGAGTAATTAGTGACAGATGTCTATTGCTTGGAGAGCTGACTGAGACTCTTTTGGTTTTAATCTAGATATTTCAAGGATTGGTGATTTGTAGTGTTTTATATAGGAATAGTCGGGGTTCATGAACTTGATTTCATGACCTAGGTTGAGAATTATTTGACAGTGACATAGGAATTGAAGTCTCATCAATGTCTGCCAGAACTTTTTTGTTTCAATACGACTAATGACTAGCAATCATTCTCATTGTGTAGAAGGTGTCCAATTTTAGATTTCTGCTCACCGATGTATGTGGATTCATCAATCTCAAACCCTCGCGGGTAATTTTGATGAGTGACAGATGTTTATTGATTGGAAAGCTGACGAGACAACTCATATTGTTTAACATCCAAATATTAAATCATCAACAATACGTAAATTGTTGTTGATTTGTGATTTTTCATGGTAAATTACGCAGTTTACGAACTTGATTTCATTTTATAGGTCTAGGAATCATTTGACAGAGAAAAGGTAACTGCAATTTTATCAATGTCCTGCAGGTCTTTTTTGGCTTCAATGCCATCAATGACTACTCACCATGCTTGCTGTGAACAAGCTGTCCAATTTCACATTTCTTCTACTCACGAGTGGGGTGTAAAATAGTGAATCATGAAATATGTAGAACGGTCAATATTTCGAAATGACAAATTTTAGAGTATTGAATTTATAGAAAATTAGTAACTTGAAATTTGTGTTATTGATAGACGATCAAATTGAACATGGACTTCAACGAAGAATTTTTATTTGAATGAAAACATATTTTCGGATCACCAATACTTCATATATGCCAGAGTGTACTAATCTGCAAAGTTTGTATTGCAGAATTGGGTTTCGATTCCGACTTCATATTTCTACTCTTCGCAATATGATGACATATTCGTACCCAATTTGATCATTTATCCATTCCTAAAAGACTCCTTTGCTTTTCATACTTTAAACGTTTTAATTATTTTCGTTGATTTCAGATTTTTCACAAAAATGCCATATCTACGGTTTGTGAATTTCATTTCATTTGACTGGTCTGAGAATTCTTTGATAGCAAAATGGGAGCAGTTTCATCGATGTCGGGCTGAAACTTTTTTTTTTGGTTTCAATGCCGACGACCAAGAATCCCCCGAAGGCATATGCAGAACGCCAACGAGTGAGAATATTGACGAGAGCGCTGTGGCTTTTTTGTTGTTATTTGGGCGGATTGCAGCCGGTGGCCGCGAAGTTCCGGCCGACGCGTGTCCCAGACTCGGGAACTCGGATCGTTATCGTTATTTTCATCGCGGCCGGAGATACGAGTGTTGCGATTAAATTTAGTACAAGTCTCTGATAGACGGATATACGCCACGTTTTCAAATGCTCGGCACATAGTACACAATGTGCTCGAAACTCTCGTCAAGTACTCACGCGAAGTACTTCCAAGTATTTCGAGTAGCTTTCAAATACCGCGTGCTCGAGATAAAGCTCGGAGCTTTTCATGCGCAGTTGGAAAAAAAACTTGCATTCTCCGAGATTGGAGGTTTCATTGTTTTCTCAGAGATTGAAAAATTATTCGTTCCGACGCCCAATATTTTTCTTCTTACATCAAAACAACGACTTTGGTTTTCATAGTTTCGAATTAATTTTTATTCCTCTTCGGAAATTCTGTTACTTGGTTATTATTCTTGACTTTTCTTTTCCTAAACAAAAATGTTAATGACAGGGCTGAAAAATTTCAGTGTTCATGAAAATTTCATTTCTTTTCCTATTCACAATATTTTTCTTTTTGAATCGGAACGAAATTCAAAAAATATACTCAGTCCTTAAAACTTTGGATATGTCCTAAAAAATCAAAATAATAACTTTCATCTCTATACTTTGCAATTGTTATTTTCCACTCCAGAAAATCACGAGACATTTTTCTGCACCCGATATTTCCCTTCTCAGATCAAAACACAAAATTGTTATTTTCAATTCCAATTATAATTTTCCTTTCCAGGTATAAAATCCTGCAGATATTTGATTCTCATATCTGATCTCTCTTTTCTCTGAAAAAATTTATTCTCAGTGCTTATAAAAATGGTATAATATTTCATGAAGCTTGAAACATTAGTCGTCCTCCCATTCCAAATACATTTTTCCTCATTCATTCATCGTAGGAAGAACTTTCCTCTGAATTTTGAGCAATTTTTGTCTGTTCCAAAATTCTGCAGACATTATGAGTCTTTTTCCGGCGTCTCTTTCACGAAGCATCGTAATCTCCGCGCTGGGGTAAAAAAGTGTGCGCGTCTTCGTTGAAGTCGAGTCCTTCGGGCGAAAAGAGCGAGGGAAGAATGGGCGAATGGAGCCGGGAACGTGAAAGAGAAAAGGGCCTGGTATATGTATATGAAAAAAAAAAGGTATAAAAAGCAGAGAGAAGAGAAAAAAAGATAGCGGTAACATCGTAGAGAGAAGATAAGGAAAAGGAGGTTGTGCTTTTGTATGTGTGTGTGTTAGTGTAGGCGCATGTACGAGAGTATTGGACTGGGAAGAGCGAAAGCCGAGAGGCTCATTTTGTCGGTGCGGATGGCGGCTGCACACCCTCTCGCTCTTTCTCTTTTCTCTCTCTTTCTCTCTTTCGCTATGACGAGAAAAGAGGCTCCGGGTGAGAGAGGGTGGTTGGCTTCGTCACCGTTAGCTCGTACGACACGAGAATCGCGCACAAAGAAAGAGAAGGATGGGAAGAGAAAAAGAGAGAGAGAGAGAGGACGAAGGGGATGATATAGATTCTAAAAGCTGCGAGAGGGTGAATTCTGTACAGCAGCAGCGAAGCGACCGAAACGGGTGGTATAAGAGGGTGGTGAATGCCACCGCTGCTGCTGCTGCCTGCCGCTGGCGTGCCGGGAACGAGAAACGCCTGGCTGGCGACATTATTAGACGCCCCCGGTGAGTGGGTGCAGAGTTTACTAAGAGACTCGCTGATAGAGAGAAAGAGAGAAATAGAGCGGGAGTGGGTGGAGCGGGGGGTAGGGGGTTGAAAGGGGTGGCTCGAGATGCTCGAACGGGAGAGAGCATCCGAGGACTGAGTAATGAGAAGAGAAGATGGCCCGATGCCCCGATATGTACAGATGCATTATATACACCAGTTATAGACGAGGATAGCAACGTCGAGAGACGAAATAAAAAAGAGAGAGAGAGAGAGAGAGTTGAGAGAAAAACTGTATATACGTGGATGAAGAATCCGCTCTCGCTTCTCGTTTCTTTCCATCCTCCCTTCTTTTTCTTTCTTCTCTCATTTTCTATCGTTCCAACGCTGAAAAATTCCATTCGCGTCAGCTTCTGCTTCGCTCATCTCCATTTTTCCGTCACTCTTATTTTTTCTTCTTTTTTCTACCCTCTTTTGCTACCCTTAACGACATTCTGACTCTCTCTCTCTTTTCTGTCTCTCTCGCGAGTGACGTGCACTCTCCCGACGTCTCATTCTCGCGTTCCTTTTTTCATCTCTCTCATCCCAATCTCTTCTTTTTTTTCGCCCATTCTACTTCTTTTGCCATATCTTCCTCTCGGCTCGAATCTACACAGACGAAGGATCCTATTTTGCCCAGCCCTCACGTATACTTCCACTTGGTGAAAAGGACAATTTTCGCAGTTGCACGATTTTTTCCTCACTTCTCATCGCTGCCTGGATTCCAAATAGTGTCTATTGTATATGTAGACGTGTATATGTGTGTGTGTGTGTGTGTGTACAAATCGAGAGCTGAGAGTCACGTTTATACCGCGCTCATCCCCTTTCTATTTCTTTCTGTTTCGTTCTCCGGAGCCTGCTCTATAATATTGCCCGCGACCTTTTTTCATCGTGAAAAGTCCGTCAACGTGAGCGAATAAGCTCTCCGAGGTGAACGCGGAAAAACCGCGAGAGAGAGATAAATGGTTGCTTCGAGATGAGATATACGGCGGGATAAAGCCGCGAGGGAGGAAAAGAAATGAATGAGGGAGAGAGAGAGAGAGAGAGCGTGCGAGGGAGAAAAGTGACGACATTGCGCGTCCCGCATCGCGAGGAAAAAAACGTCGCGCGCCAATTTTTCTTCCTTTCTTTTTTCGATTTGAAAAAAGGACAGGAAGCAACGACTGGAAGAATCCATATGACCGGAGATTCGACGACAATCGAGCAGTTTATCCGGTACGGCGGAAGGTCGACGACGAGGAAAAACGAGTATTCGCGCACGTACATCTCCGCGAGGCTCTTTTCACGAGTCTATATGAGAGAAAAATTGCCGCTTTACCGATATGCGCTGAATAAACGTTCTTTTCGTCATTCGCTACCGATTCTCATTTAATCTTCGAAAAAAGAACCCGAGCGTCGTTATTTTTAGGTATAAATCGGATTTTTTACTTCATGAAAATTTCTTTTTAGAGATACAAATTTTCATACAATTTTTTTTGTATAAATTTTATGACATTTAAATTTGTACTCGAATAAAAAACGTTTCACGTTTAACTTTTCCGCGTCTTCAAATGATCTTTATATTATTCTATATTTCGCGACTCACATCATTATTTTACGTTACGTTTATTTTTACGTATAAATCTGATTTTTTACTTCTTTTATGAAAATTTCTTTTTGGAGATACAAATTTCAATACAAGTCTTTTTTTGTATAAATTTCATGACATTTAAATTTGTACTCGAATAAAAAACGCGTCTTCAAATGATCTTATTATTCCATATTTCGCGACTCATCTCATTATTTTACGTCACGTTATTTTTACGTATAAATCTGATTTTTTACTTCTTCATGAAAATTTCTTTTTAGAGATAACAAATTTCTATACAAATCTTTTTTTGTATAAATTTTATGACATTGAAATTTGTACTCGAATAAAAAACGTTTCGCGTTTGCCTTTTCCTCGTCTCCAAATGATCTTTATTATTCCATATTTCGCGACTCATCTCACAGTACATTCACCAGGGCTTTCCCCATTCCTTTCATTCTCTTATCTCCCGGTATATATCCGTTTATAACGGCTGGTAGCGGCTACGTTTCACCGCATCTATTCAAGAGAGAGAGCGCACATTTTCATCCAGACTGAAAATTGAAAAGCTCACGTGGCTTTTCTTTGCGGTCGAAACAAAGAGCGCGTCAAGCTCGCCGACATTTTTTTTTGCTCTCCTCTCTTTATATTCAACGTCCTTATCGCGCTTCGTTCTCGCCATCTTGGGAGCTTATTCCGAATTTAAGCGCTCTCGTTATCCTTTCGACGGCTCTTTTTTCATTCGATCCTAGATAGGAGCGCGCTGATGGCAGATAGACAGCAAAGAGACGGCTTTTTTTTTCTTCTCCCCGTTCCCGTGGATGATACGGAAGCTCGATGCGCCCCGGGTTCTCCGTTAGACGCGAACCTCGCATGACGTGAAAGCCAGATAAAAAATGAATGCGCGACGGAGAACGATGCGGGGGAGAAGAAAAGGTGAAAAAGTTCATCCAAGATAGGAGAAAAAAAGAAGAAGCGAGAGAGGAAACGGATGATTGGAAAAGCAACCTCCATCATTCGAAAAATGTAAATCAGTTGCGGGTAGAAGCCCTTGAGGGGCAAAAGGCTGAGTTAAAATTAAAATGGCTGTCACACGCAGTCGGGAGGATTGCTCATCTGAACACGCAGCGCATATACGAGCTTTATATACCACACGTAATAACTTCGCTCGCATGCTCCCTTTCAGTGACAACGCGATAATATCGAACAATTTCTCATTTTCGCATTCCTCTTTTTTCTCTGCCTCTCCCTCTTTGTCGACTCTTTTTTTTCCGCGATGTGCAGGACACGCGGTGACGAAAAAAAAAGCGTTTGAAGATGCGCAACGTCAAACGAATCTCCACGTGGGGCTTCATTTTGCGAAACTGATTTTAATCCCTTTGGATTCGTGTTTAAATAACGAAGAGATTGGGTGATGAAAAATGATGAGGGTTCGCGAGTTATCCCGCGAGAGAGCGAAAAACGCACCCTCGTGGGTATCTCGGACGGATATAGAATATATATGCACACGCGCGCGCGGCTCGCGTATAATTTTCATCCCTTATTCGACCGGTTTCATGTCCTCCGTCACCGTCGTCCATGAAAGTGCCTGTTTCTCATTCTCGTCCCCTCCGCCCGATGTTCTCCGTATCCCCCCGGGGGAGGTGGTTGAAATTAAAATGACAATGAGCCAGGGCAGATCCCCGAAGGGTGGCTAAAAACGTGTTCCCCCATAGCGAAGGGTCCTGCGAGCCAATCGCAGGACGCGCCGAGAGCTTCGAAACGCCGCCATAGTTTTCTCTACCCTCCAGCGGTCCAGATCTCTCTCTCTATTTCTTTTTCCCTCTCTTCTCTTCGCGTTATATACGCAAAAAGCCCTCAGGCTTCACTCATCCTCCACGCATCCTCGTCGAAACGAGAGAAAAAAATACTCCTCGAAATACACGCGAAAGAAGAAAAAAATGGATGAGAAAGCGAGGAAAAGTGTAGCATTGAAAAACTTGGTACTTCGAAGTCTTCACCGCGAATGCAACAGAGTATTTAAGCGCGTGTACGCTCTCACGAAAACTTTTGTGTATATACCTGTAGCGAGAATATTCTCTTCTCATCGTTATCTCTCGTTCTCTTAGTCTCTCGGTAATTAAAATCTTAGCGTGCAATTATCGCGGGGAGGAGAAAAGCCGCTGATGCTCCGTTCCGGATTCTGAAAGCAGAAAAAAGGACCCGGCGTATTATATATACTCGATGCATACATATGAAATCTCTCTTGGAAGGAAAACTCTTGAGACACTCTATCGGATTTTTTCCAATTTTTTAAATTCCGGTATCTCGAAAGGGTTGTTCGTCGTTATATTTCCGTCTGACTGATGTATATATGAACGCAGTCCATTGAGACTCTGAAGAAGAAAGGATGAATTTACGAATCGCCATGGCACATCGACGTTTCTATCAATTTACTGCATACAAAAACTGGAAAACGATAAAAAAGCCCTTCGAAATATTCTTGCCCTCAAGGGCTTCGTTTTTAAACGTCAGAATCAAAATCCTCGGGTCAAGTGATGAGAGGAAGAAAAAAAAGCAGCACAGAAAACTCGAAACGAGATCTCTCTGATATTCGATAATGCACGTTATATAATTGAGAGGACTCTTCGCCCGGAGTCCTTGTGAATTATTAACCGGAGGCCTCGCAAAATAAATTCAAAAGTGCAGCGGAGGATTATCGACGCGAAGGTTGTATATTAATATTGAAGAATCGAAATCTGGATAAATATATATACACCTGCTTCGAGTAAAATTCACGTCGAAATATTAATTCTTCGGATGTAATGAGAGCGAAAGAGAGAGAGAGGACGCGAGATCGCTGCTGCAAGCGGCAATTGAAAGCGAAAGTACCATCAGCGATTCATCGCGAATGTACGTATATTGTAAGCGCATTGTATATTATATATTGTATGCGCAGATATAGAGATATATGTATATTATTATGGGATTCGTGAATTCATTATACGGTGGTCGGCTCAATTGAAGCGGCGATCGCGCTTAGGCATCGTCGTGCGGCGGCTTCGAGAGCAAGGCTTTGCCATTGCCGCCCCGCCGACATCGTCGTTGTGCGGTCTCCCCGTTTCAACCTACAATAATATGACGGAAACGTCAGTCAATTAATAAGCATAACGAACCTGACTATAATTTCCGCCCTTGAGTGTCTCTCTCTTTTGCTCCTTCGAGTTTTTCCCCGTCTCTCTTTCCCTCGAGGGATCCATTTGGAGAGGATCGAGAGTGGTAAAGATGAAGAGCCAGAAAACGGAGACAGAAAAAAGTTGAGGGGCTGGTGTGCATGTATATATGTAAATATACATGTTTATGTACAAATATACGTCTATATATGTATATATAAAAAATATACACACATGCTCGTGTATATATTTTTCTCTTTTGCCCAACAGCGCTCTCACATCGAGCGAGCCCCGAATGAATGAAGCGCCGGGCATTATGCGGCTTTATGATTGGTCAGATCCGTATCTCGACAGCCGGTTTCCGCTTTTCAATTCTTCGCGAGAGTGAAGAAAGAGGGAAAGAGAGCCGCACGTCAAAACTTGCCGAACAAGACCTTTTAACGGCGTGCACGTGCCAATCTCTCTGTCTTTCATTCGCTTTCTTTCTCTGCTCTCTCTCTTTTCCTCTCTCCGGTTTTCTGATTCATCCGTGACACTCCGCGGGTACTTCACTCGGATTCGCTTCTAGTTCAGGTGTGCATCATCGAGTTATGTTTCCATAAAGTTCACGCGAGAGAGATAGAGGTCAATTATAAATGCCCCGATCGAAGAATACATGTGTACCGTTAATTAAATCGCATATCGGGTCCGCATGCAAATAACGCGCGTACCGAAGTGCACAGAGTGTATACAGAGAGAATTAGACTCTCTCGACGTGCGCAACCGATAGATTTGGCCGAGCGTTTCTCGTTGATGCACACACTCCGGTTGAATGAGACATTGGGATTTGTCGCTTTGAGCTTTCCGGAGCTTTTGCTGCGGGGGTGCCGAAACGCTTTCATTACACGGCTTTTGCCGAAAGGGACGAAAACCGGGCGGATTGATGTATTCCGGAATTCTCGTCAGCCCCGAAGGGAATTTCGAATTTGCATTCATCCCCGAAACGAGGGATCGAAAATTCTTGCCATTCCGAAGTTTCGAAAGATGGCGAAAAAATGTCTGTACACCGATCACTGGATGATCTTCGCTGAATATATAATTTTCTCAAAGAATTTTCATCACTCTTCAATTTCCTGAAAATTTTTCTTTTGATTTTCGTCCAGATCTTTCTCTCGTTCTCTTCTCTCTCTCCCTCTCGTATTCTCTCGCGAAGACGGTGGGTGTGGCGACGAAGGCAAAATACATCCGCGCGGTTCCTTTGAAGAGCTCGCAGTTCTTCCCAAATTATACACCGCCATTATTCAGGAGTACGATCGTGCACGAATGCTCCTCACATTCTCTCTGTCTCCTTCTCGGTACGCACACATTACGATTAGTATTAAATGCAGACATTGTAAAAGGGCCCTTCCCGTATCAGATGTGCTGCTGCGCGTACCTATGAGAGAGAGAGAAAGAGAGAGAGAGAGCCCCCAAGCCAGTTATTAGCCCTCTGACAGGCCCTATAATCCCCTCCCATGCTTCTCATAATACAAACTGAAAATATAATGCCTATTAGCGCGGATCTTTTCATTTCAAGAGAAGCATATACGCGCTTAGCCCGGATCGTAAACGCGTGTGCGCGATATATTTTTGTTCCCTTCCGTTTGAACCTTCGAGAATCGGTTGAAAATCGATATAGAGAAACGCTTGAGTCTGAAAATGAAAAAAAAAAAAACGCGGAGCGTTATAAATTTGATGGACGAACGTAGGGAGAGACTCTTCGGGCACGAATATTTTCTAGAGCGAATTAAAAAGTTTCCCCGCGTTTAGAATTTTAATTCGATACTCGTGGAGAATTTTCCTCGTGGTCCTCGCTCTCTCTCCTGCTCTCTCGCGCAACAATTTTCTCATCCATGAACCCCGTGTGCTTTCGGCCTAAGAATAATATGAAGAGCTGCGCGCGCACATGCTCGCCACAAAATCGTTTCCACGTTTATGCACCCATTGTCCGAAAACGCTTGTTTTCTCTCTTTCTACACTCAGCGAATATGATCGAGGCCAGGAGGATGAGCACGTGTACGATATACACTATGTAACGAAATAATATTGCGTAACATATTCCGAGTCATTAGAGCGCGAGATATCTATTTTTCGAGATGTTACACGCTCTCGCGTATTACATCAACGAAAAGTTGCATCTGCCTTCAAAAAAAAAAAAACCAAAAAATAAAAAAAACGCCGAGAAAGGCAAAATTTCTTGTCCATGAAAAGAACAATTGTCTAACGTCAATTGACCATCCGTATATGCGAAGTTTAACCCTGCGGAAAGTTTGAAGGAGAGGCGGGGTGATGAGGAGGGATTCGGGATACTCGTTTGCGGCTTGATATTGCAGGGGTGTATATTAAACGCTTATCCAGTGAATTCGGGGATAGCTCGACGCGGGGGTGCGAGATAAAGCGTCGTGTGCGGAGCCAGACGGGAAGAGAGAAAGCTTTCCGGGGGGGGGGGGGGGGGGGGGGGGGGGGAGGGGGGTCGAGGCAGAGAAAGAGGAAGATGGGGAGCGGTATACATGGGACACGAAAGGCGAAATTTGCGCACCGGAGGTTGAACCCCCGTTGGTAGTCATGGCGACCAGGCAACCCACCCGGAGAAGCGTACTCCGATCCCCGTATTGCCGGGGCTGGTTTGAAAGGGTGGCCCAGGGCGGTTGAACCGGGTTAGGTTGGATCCGACGAATGTCACACGAAGAGGACACACAAGAACGAGCCATGTACAGTTATAAAGAGAAAGATTGTATATATATGTATATGTGCATATATATATATAATAATATATATGTATATAGATTTTATATGTAACAGCAGACTCTATACATAGAACCTCTGCAACGTTCACCTTTCGTCCCTTTCTCCGTTGCTCGGAAACTCCGCTTGCCAGCTAGCGAGTCGCCCAAGATGGCCGACTCGACACCAGCATGTCAATAACACCCTCTCTGGCGAGCTTCCACGCACGCAGCATCAGCAAACATGCCCCTTCCTCGATCTCCGTATCCTTCTCTTTCCTCTCTATCTCCGTTTTTCTCTTTTCCTCCTTGCGGGCTTCTCGCCCCGCCGTGTGCTTTCCTTTCCTCCTCTCTTTCCGCGCTCGTTCTCTTCCTCTTTGTGTGTATACTGCGCGCACAACGGGACATCCGACGTGAAAAGCGAACGGAGAGAGCGAGAGCTTGCGGCCGAAAGCTCTCTCCCTTCGTTCGCCTTCTCTTGCTCTTCTCTGTCTCTCTCTCTCTCGCTCTCGTCGCCCTCTTTGCCTGCTACGGCAAGCCAGATATGTACTCTCGCGACTCTCCACCATTTTGCTCCTTTACTCGACGCGCGTAATTAACGTCGAGCTCGAGGGCCTCGCTCACTCCGGGATGATGAAAGACCGCGCCTGAGAGGAAGAACGTGACGTGAAAAGGGACGGAGCTGCCCGAGGGCAACTCGGAGGTGGCGTGACGCAAACCTCCTACACCGAGGAGACACATTTCGGAGGCTAGCTTACCGATTTTCCGGATCCAAAGGGCCGTCTCTTCAACGCTTATTCTCTCTCTCTCTCTCAAGAGAGAGAGGGAGAGGGACTTTCTCCTGTATGCCTCTCCGCTTTAAAACCCTCGCTCCACGGTACAGGCGCTGAAACGTGGAACTGCCTGAAACGAGACCCTGAGCCTTTCGACCGTAATGTCCTCGAGTGTCTTCACAAACTTCGTTAGACCGCTTTTAGCTCAGCGTTTCCATCCGTCCGTGTACGAAGTCCTTTATTCGTATTTTTTCATTATTTTTATCAAAAACAATCGTCACTCAATGTCTCGTTCGTTATTTGAACATTTATTCACTTTTTTAATATCGATTTTTAAATCCTCGTTGTTTTATCTTTATTTGGTAGATTTTGTATCAATTCTTCTTTAACGTACTTCATTATTCTTCAATGAAAGTGATGGAAATGATTGGAAATTCATGTTAATATTAAAATCCTCCGAATGAAGATTTTGATCCGGCGATTAATCTAGAAAAAAGAAGACTCACTGATGTTTCGATGTTCAAGTCAGCAGGGATCACACATCAAAAAGTAGTGATAACATTAACCGAATCAGTGTACAAAAAAATGTTTATCTTCGTCATATTTTGCCATTGTACATTACAACGAATTAAAATGCCAGTTTTCAACGTGTGCTAATGCAGTACTCGAATTATTTAAAAAATGCTTTTTCCCTGAAATTAAATTGGATGCTCTCGTGAACTTCGTACTCTTTCCATGATTCGCGCTTGCACCAGTTGCTTCCGGTTATCTCGCGCATCCCCCCCTCACTCCCTTGTACATAATTATCAGTCCATAAACTATATACATCTTTCCTGACGTGTACACTATATAGATCATTACCCTTTTCCCGCTCCCACGCGCTCTCGCTCTGTGAAAGCATCGAGCTTTCAGAGGCAAAAGCTTTCTGATTGACATTAAGAGGCGAGGTTATTCAATTTGCTCTACGCGTTCTTCATGCACGCGGAGAGCGACCTCGCTTTTGCGAGCAACAATCCGCTCCGAATAATTCAATTCCGCCTACGCCGGAGTTTTCATTAAATCCCAGAAACGTTTTCAAAAATGAATTTAACAGATCTGCGCGCGACACGCGAAGTCCTCGTTAAAATTTCCCTTTATCGAGAGCTTTTTAGAAATCTATCCGTGACGCATCACAGAGAGAGGCGGATTTTCTCTCTTACGATGGGAGAGAGCGTCTCTGAATTGAATTTTACATCGATTTATCCGTTGGGGGAACAAAGGAGCCACGGATCCCGACACCGATGAATATCCCGCGTCAATTTGTTATGCTTCGTGGAAAAGCTCTTTGTCCCGCGATATCTCGCTCAGCGACGCGAGCCTTTCATCAAAGAGCTTTCTCTCTCTCTCCACATAGGCCTACGCCGATGGTCTCGGAGAATTTATTAATTGGCTTTCATCGGAGTTTCCAGGACGACGAGCCCTATTTTCTTCGGGTCTCTCGGGAGAGACAATTCATTTTGATGGAAAATAATACAAGTAGCCGCGAATGAGGGAAGAAAAAGAGATGAAAAAGTAAAGGAGGAATAAACGAAAGAGCGATCTCGTTCATCCGAATCGCCATCATCGTCATCGACGGGACTTTGACACTCTGGGGTTCACTTGCTCTTGCTCTTGATGCTTTTGCTCTCTCTCTTTCTCTCTCAAGGGTGAGATAACTTTCACGATGGACTGTATTTTGAAGGCGGGTGGGACAACGGGGCGACAAGAGGCGAGGGGAGGGTCAGGATGAGACCTCTGTCGGGGTTTTCTCCCCTCGGGTGTCGGGGTGTGTTTCGTTGCCTGGCAACGACACCCTCCAAGTCCGCATTCGCGATTGGCCCCCGTCCTCTTTCCTGTTCTTAGTCCATGCATAACTCTCTCTCTTCCTCATCTCTCTCTCTCTCTCTCTCTCTCTCTGTCTTTCTCTCTCCCTCTCTCTCCTCCCCCATCGCAGTTTTCTTCCTTTCTCTCGACGGTTGACTCTCTCGCTCCCTTTTGATATTCTTCTTCGTATCCATCGAAAACAACCCCTCTCTTCTTTCTCTCCCCTGTCGTCGAGTTCACCCTTCCCGCCAATGAGCTCCCCTCGGCCTTCTCCAACCAAAAGCCCTTCCGACTCTTCAATCTCCATTTTCGTCTTTCTCCCTCTCTGTCTTTTCGTTTGAGACTCTACGTCTCTCTCTCTCTCTCTTTCTCTCTTTTTCTCTCGTTTCGAAAACGCACACGCGATCTTCGAGTACGCGCTCCCTCGCGATATAAGCCACGTCGCGAGTCACCCCAACACACGTGCTCATATTCGCGAAAAAGTTTCCTCCACGGCATCAACACACCGCTCTCGAGTATCAATAAAGACGAGAGAATGGTATAAATATCTGGGAATCTCCGTATGACAAAAGTTCCTGGAGGAAAAAAGGGGTCAGAATACGAGTCATTGACAATCCTTTCACGTTCCTGTAATCGAGGATAATAAGTCACGGGGATAAATCGTTTACAATGCGAGGAAGTTTCTTTATTTGGTAGAATACACGTCGAGCGTCCTCAAAAGATTCGGTCCCCTTATTCTCGAGGATTAGCCAGTCGAAAATCCTATTTTCCTCGATCCCTCACAATGATCTTCGAAGCTCCCGTATAATGATCGGACGATCTCGTCTTTTAACTTCGCAACAACGTGTTTTGACGTTTTTACACACCAAATAATGAATACGATTTTTTTTTGTTCAGCCAAGATTTACGAGAGGGTGAGGGATTTCAAGAACGGGGTGTACGATTGTCCGTCGACGAGCACGGGAGGATGCGAGGAAGAATTGCCAAAAAAAAGTTGCCAAGCCGATTTTTCGTACGTCATTTTTTTATTTTCTGGTTTTTTTTGTAATTTGCGAATTTTTAAAATATTCACGTACTCTTCAGACCGAGCAAAGAACTTCCCAAAGAAGACACTAATGTCGAAGGTGAAAAAATTCCGACCATTTTTTATGGCTCTCGAACGCACAAGCAGATCCAGCAAGTCATTAAGGAATTTGGAAGAACGAGCTACAAAGACACACCGTAGGGGAAATTAATTAAATAATAATAATAAGTTATTATTTTTATTACGAAATTTTGATTTTTTTTGTTTTTTTTTATTTGAATTTTTTTCAGAATGACAATACTTAGTAGCAGAGAAAACACGTGCATTCAACAATCAAAGAGAAACAAGACCGAGCTGTGCAACGAGCTTCTCGATCCGACCAAAGTAGAAATTGCCAAAATAAAATTTTATTTATTTTTTTTCTTATAATTTTTTGAAATTTTTATTCGATTATTACAGAAACGTGGTTGTCCGTATTATAAAGAGGGTACGAGACAAGCAATCGGTACGAATTCGGGGTTGAGATCACTCGGAGTACCGATACCATGGGACATCGAAGATTTAGTCAAAATTGGCGAAGAAATGGGATCTTGTCCATATTTTGCGGCTAAGAGTCTCATGGAAGGAGCAAATATCGTTTTTTGTCCGTATAACTACATAATCGATCCTGTTATTCGTGACAGCGTATGTATTTTTGAGCTATAAATTTTATTCCTTTCCAATCGATTTTTTACAATTTTACTACAAAAAATCAACACTACAAGAAAAATATCACAAGCAAATTAATTCAAAAAGTGGTATAACAATGAAAATTTTATTTTTAAAATTTTTTAATAAACAAATTTTTAAAAAATTTTTAACCATGAAATGTTTCAACAAAAAGTTTAATTATAATTATATGAAATTTTAGATGCAAATCAAACTAAAGGATAACATTGTAATATTGGATGAGGCGCACAACGTTGAGGATATATGCCGAGACGCCGGTAGTGCGTCCATCACTGCTGCCGAATTCCAAAAAATAGGACAGGAGTGCGATAATTTAATGCAAATGGAATTAAATCCGAAATATCATCATGCTTTCCCTTACGCCGCGACTATTAAAAAATTTATAAGTAAACTCGAGGCTTTCGTCGCTGAGACTCAAATGCAAGAAAAGGTAAAAAGAATCTTGATGAAACAATTAATCAATAATGTACAATTTTTAGGATCGAACAATTTTTACAAAAAGTAAATTTTAATAATAAGATGTTAAACAACACTTTTCAAATTTCAGGATGAAATTGAGATTTTCAGCGTCTACGAGTGGACCGGTGATAAATTCATAGCAACTCTTGACATTTCCCAAGGCGTTAATTCAGGAACGATAACCAATTTTACGGCCGCGACTAACGAGGCATTAAGCGCATACTCCACAGCGAAAGAAGTTCTTCGTTTAGGACAAGTATCGCTCCCAACGTTGCCTCACGAGGTCATAAGAATCTTGGAAAAATTACTCTTCGCCTTCAGGATGGTTACTGCGAAAAACTATGAAAGTGATTACAGAGTAATTGTGAAAGAAATCCGAGTAAAGGTATATCAATTTAATTTTACTAAATAAAAATCACTGAAAAATATAAAATATACTGAATAACTTAAAAATTGAATTAAATTAAAAATTAAAATTCATCATCATTCTTGGATTTTTAGAGCGAAAGACAGAGGCAGCTTGACTTCATGTGCATGAATTCGGGGGTAATATTCGCGCCTATTTGCGAGCTGGCAAGGACGGTTATCCTGGCGTCTGGCACTCTCTCACCTATAGCATCGTACAACAGCGAACTCGGTGTCAAATTTCCCTTCACGATACAAGCGGATCATGTTACACCGCAGGAGCAAGTCTTCATCAAGTGTGTCTCTGGTGGGCTGAGTGGCAGAGCATTGCGAGGCACTCATGATAACGTTAACAAATGGTCCTATCAGGTAATTAAGAAGTAAAATGAATTTTATTCGAAAACAATCAAGAACTATGAAAATTAACAATCTTCTTGCTTGTCACGATTTAGGACGATTTAGGAGAAATTCTTCTTAAAGTATGTGAAAACGTGCCACACGGCGTCCTCATGTTTTTCACATCGTACAGTTTGCTGAACAAAGTATTAAGTAGGTGGCAAATGACAAATTTGTGGAACAAATTATCGTCGGTTAAGGAAATATTTCAAGAAGAGCGCACGAATGCAGCCATGTCAACGATGATACAAGATTATCGTAGATCGATAAGAGTATATTCCAACGGGCCTATAGATGGAATTAACGGATCCCTCCTCTTCGCTGTTTTTCGTGGGAAAATTTCTGAAGGAATCGATTTCTCCGACAACGAAGCGCGATGTGTTCTGACGGTAAATTAATATCGATTATAATAAAATTTTTAATGAAAAGATTCAGTGAAAATTATAATAATGATTTAACAGGTGGGAATTCCGTTTGCTGTGAGATTTAGTCCGAACGTTTCCATGAAGTACAATTACAACGATTTAAATCGTCACCGGGGACTGTTGTCTGGTAGAGAGTGGTACGTCATACAAGCTTACAGAGCACTGAATCAAGCTCTTGGACGTGTCATAAGACATATGAACGACTGGGGAGCAATAATATTGGTGGACGAAAGGTAAATTGATTTTTTTTTCTTTTTTTAACAGGATATTAAATTTAATCATTTTCAGGTTCCTTGAGAGAGGAAGTGAGCAGAATCTGCCAGCATGGATACGGAAAATAGTAAGGAGCAGGATAATTGAGTTGTGTCTGAATTATATTTTTCAATTTACTAATTTTTATGTATTTTTTTAGTGGCGCAATTGTAAGAATGAAGGGCAAGCAGATCTTGGGGAATCGTTAAGGAATTTCGTCGCAAAACAAATCGAACGAGAAAAGAACGTTGTTAAATGAACCTTAGACAACATTGCACGTGGAAAAAAGTTACAGTGTTTTTCTCCTTACTTTCGTTTATTTTTTTACATCGCTTGTAATCTCCAATATACCATTAAGCTCGCTTTTCCAAAAGCCTCAACTGTTTTTTCTTCATTCTCTTGATTTTTGCAGTATTTGTTATCTGGATTGAAAAAGAAAGTTTATGATTATTTTTGTATTGTTTCTAGTATTGTCTCTGATAAAATGTGATGTATTGTCTCAGGAAAATTGCTGTGATAATAAACTTACAACTTGGACAACTTCACTCTTCTTTCGATTTTCTTCTGCTCGTTTCAAATTTTCTATCCTTCGTTGTTTTTTGGCTTCCTTCTGGGCTTTCCGCTCTTCGATAATAGAACGTGACTGTTCTTTCACTCGTTTCAAATCTTCTCTCAATTTATTTTTCTTATCAAATGAGATACGTATGCCTCGTGTCTTCACAATTGATGAGAACCTTTGACAAATTTTGTTAGGAAATTGTAAATAAAATTGCTCATTTATTTAATATATTTAAAAAAACATAATGGAATCAATAAAATAGTAAAAAACAATAGAGTGAATTTATATCACTTAAAAATTTTTGAATTGTAAGAAAAACAAAATCTTCCATTGGAAATTTATCGAATGCATGATTTGAACATCACTATGAAAAATGATTTCTATAAGCAATATCTTTTTAGCTCATAAAATTAATAAATTGGTTACAACTGTACCTTTGTTTTTTTTCTTTCCATATCCTACCAGATTTCGGCTTTCCTCTCGGTGCCTCGGGTTCACGTGGAACTTTTGTCTTTTTTTGTTTAACCTCAATTTTGGTAGGTTCGGAAGGATTTGTTGTTTTTAATAAATCCTCCATCGTCGTTGGCTTATCAATTATATCGGTCATGATCTTTTTTTGCAAATAAATATAATTTGTTATTATATACTTGATTGATTGACAGGTTATGGTTCTACACGTGAGCGAACTTCAATGCTTCATGTTTACAAATTTGCTACTAGAGCGCCACGACGGCGTAGTCCGTCATTTCTACAACAATCTCCACAGTATGGGCTGTTCAAACAACGGCTGGTAAGAACGAAAGACAATCGTTTGATGATAAAAAAGAGCAATGAATAAATACTTACCGATAGAAACAAAAATCCCTAAAACTTAGAAAAAAATGAACCTTACATTGGCAACAAACACTAGTTAACAATAATGGCGCAGCTCCGGATATAACCAAGAAGGAGAAAGACGAACTCGACATGAAAAACAGTTGAATTGCGGCTCGTTTACGAAAATTTCTTTAAAAAAACTTGATTAATATATTCTCCGCCACAGTGGCATTATTTAGAAACAACAGCAATATTCTAAAAACTAAATAAATAGAAAATACATAAAGATACATAGTTATACATATATAAATAAGAAGTTAAAAAAAACACAGATAACGTTGAAAGAAAAGAATGGAAGCCGAGACTTTGGAGCTCGAAGACGGAGAGGTTGTCGACGACGAGGTCAGTTACACTCCATTCACGACCGCACCACGAGTAATAAGAACAAACGTCAAATTTCGTGATTCTGCTCATTTGAATAAAACTCCCATTTTTGTACATTTGTCTATCATTATTTGCCTATTTGTAAATCATTTTTATGGGCTAGATGAAAATAATTCAAAATATTCTTTTCTCTGCAGGAAATTGGTGGTTTTCAAACTTACAATGTTTTACAAAGGCCTCATTTGGCGACGACTTGCGAAAAGCTGACAAAAACAAACTACAGCGATGATTCGGATGACACATCCGCATCGGCGAGTGAATCGGACTCAGATTCGACAGTAGCCAGAGTGAAGAGGCCAAAAATGAAAGTGAAAAGGATAAGAATAGAATCTCAGAGCAGTAGAGACAAAAATGACAAGTATAAAATTTGGTGTACCCAAGTGCAAGAAGATTCGTTGACGGAAAATCTTGTCTCGTGCGGAGTTACCAAAAAGATGCATCAAGGAAGAGACGTAGAGAATTATGATTTTCCGGTGCATTACGAATCTAGAAACAGACTCAACGATGAGCCTAATATCAGTTCGGAGGACGAAAAAGAACCTCCTCTTAGATTGACCAGTAAAAGAACAAACGCTGACAGGCACAACACTAAATTGAGACCAAGAAAAAGAGTTAATTGTATGGAGGTGGATGCCCAGAGGAAATTCGTCAAGATAATGGCAGAACTGAGGGTCAGCTGCGATTCTATGGATGATGAAGTAGCTGCTGATATAGCAGAGAAACTCAATGAGGAAAAGGATTCTTTGATAAGCAAGTGTCCAATGTTTTTTTTCTTATTAAATTGAGCTATTTCTCCTCTTATTTTCAGTGTTCTAATTACCTGTTTTCTTCTTCCTGTATACAGAAAGGGTAGTTGAAATAATTGGTAAAAAAGAGGCCATGGAGTTCTATGAAAAAACGAGAAAAATCGAGGAAGAGGGAGGTATGATGATAATGAACGGATCTCGAAGGAGAACGGCCGGTGGAATTTATCTCTGGCTCGTGAAGAACGATGAGCACATACCTCAAGAGAAGATAAGACAAATATTCGCGATGGACAGAAAGACTACAGTGCAACGTAAAAAAATTGACGCTTCGAATCGACGACAAAAGGCGCAGGAACTGATGAGGAGTTTAGACAGTTAGATTTTCATTTTTTAATTTACATACAGAATTGCGAAAAAATAATAATTTATCATAAATTAATAATTCTCGTATTTATTTTGTTAGATGGCTCGGAAAAGGATTTGCCGGCTCTACTGACACGTGCAGAGCTATCGACGAAGCAAATTGCGGAGGAGGCGAGACTACGACGTGGCGAAGGCATGGACAGAAATTTGCCGGATTCGGAACGCACCGTGTCAAATCCTCCACCCAGCCCCGTAACCGACGACCCCGATCACACAGAGCACCATCAACAAAATCAACAGCAAAATCACGCGACGAGTCCGCCTCTCAATGAGCGAAACGTTCAAAGTTACAATGACGATTTTCTCGATATTGGCCTTGACGTTGATAACATGGAGGTTTTCTAAACGAAATATCGAAATTCCCTCTCATTTTTACAACTCGTCGTGTTCTCGATACTTTTTTACCACGACTTAACGTGTACAGATTTTAATAATTATATAATCGAGTGAAAATAATGAAAGGAGGAAAAAAAAACATTTAAAGTTTTCTCAGCGAAAACTCTGCGTTTTCAGCCAAATTACCGAAGGATCGTTTAGAATATGAGACGAAAAGTAAAAAAAAATGTTTTTATCCCACAATTACTTCGTTTTTTATTTATTGTATTAAAAATACAAAACGGATTACTTTTATATAAACTAAAAATCGCGTTGATTTACACTTTTCTCAAATCAATTAATTTACTCGGATAGAAAGAGAGGAAAAGAAACATCTCTAATCTTGTATATAAACTAAAAATCGTATTTATCCGTGTTTCTTTTTCTTAAGTAGCTTACTTTAACAATGTTTATGGAATGTTTCACTTTTCTTTTGTCAACTTATGAATCAATTCTATTTTCACGAATAAATATATCGCGTTAGCGTATAAAAGAACAAAAGAAATAAATCCACTGCGTTCTGATAAATTTGCAGTTGTCATTTTTGCTTCAGTATTATCAAAATTTTAATTTAATTTTCAACTTCTGTTCAACATTTTATGTGTATTTACTGTGGATTCTGGAACTTTTTATCGAATTTTCATTCGGAGTACCGGCACTCGATGCAGACGCCGATCGTCGTCCCATCGATGCAACCGATCTGGGAACACTTCGGATGGTAGGAACAACAAATTCTCCTCGACGTACCGATCCTCGCTCCGACCCGCGCTCTGAACAACTCTCCGACATCGACGCGTAAGAAACACTTGACATTTCGTTACACGTACCAAATCTGTGAAAAACATAATTTATTTCACGATATTCTTTTTTTGCAGATGACAAATTTGTTTCGCCTTACGGAGACTCTGGAATCGACCGAAGAGAAGATTTAAATCCAAATTTCGTTGAGGACTGATCTCCGGTCACCCGGGAGGATCGCTTTCGTTCGATGAAATGTCCTGGCAAATTTTTGAACGGATATTTCGCACCGCGGGATCCCTCATCGGTGAATCTCGGCACTTCGGATCCTTCGACCTCCATTCTCACAGGAATTTCCGCATTTTTCGTAGATTTTTGCTCAGTCGCTCGAATCTCACCTATCAACTCTTTTCTGGCGTTTAATTGTTTAATTTGCTCGTTGTGTAGTTCTTTGCAACTGTACGTCAATTTCATGACGGTTTTTTTGAAGTACTGGTATTTTTTTTCCTTAAAAAATACTGTTATGGTGTATTATCGTTAAAATAATTTTATTTAATTTTTTTCGTCGATTATACCTTTTTCTTATAACCTCGAAGAAAAAGATAAAACTGTTCGCTGTTGAAGCGAATTGCCTTTTCCGCGTAGTCAAGAATATCTTTGATCGGTGAGAAGTAATTCACCATGGTCTCGAGTTTCGGTGGTCTCGTTAATTGCATGGAACGGAAAACTATTCTTCCACATTCCGGACATTTCGCACCACCTGAAAAATATACAATTTGAAAAAATTGATTTTTTCTTCTATTTCACCTGATTACCTGTGTTGAAACAATTGACACAGTAGATATGGCCACATTCGGTCATCGAGAAATTGTTGTTCGATTTTTCAAAAATATCGTAGCAGTTGTTGCACGAAAGCCAGTTCATTTTTTTTTGTTTTTTTACTTTCAATTTGTTTACTACTATTTTGCCGTGCTAAAGTTCTAAAAAACTTAAATTGTGGCGTTCCGGAAGTGGAATATGGCGTCCCGGAAACAGCGTGAAGAGAAAAATGAATTGGTACGACGAAAGGGCGCGTTACTGTTTGTTTTGAATTGAGATTTGAGGTTCAGTCGTTCAGTCATGTTTCAAACATGTACTTATTGAAATAAAAATCTATGAACATAAAAGTGCTGTCATATTTTCTTCTTATGATATGTGTGATAAAACTTGAAATTAACTAATTTTATAATTTAATATTTTACTACATAATTTTAATAAGTACAAAAATTATTATAATTCAACTGACATATAGGTTATGTGAGCGCAGATCATTGAAAGTACAATTAATAATTGTAAATGAACAATAAAAAAATGGATCATTCATCAACAATGAATCTAGTAGATTCTGTAATCGATGAAGTAGCTCTTGAAGGCCTTGATGGCATAACATTGGAAGGTTTGTGGCAAATTATAAAACAGTGTAACTATTTCCGAGCAATTTTTATATTGTTTAATTTTTCTTCACAGCTCTGTGGTCTCGATTAGCTGTGCGGTTTCACCAAAAAGATCCTTTGTCTTCTCAATTAATGGAACAAGTATGGAACATTTGTCTACACGTGAAAGAATTCTCATTCTACGAGCTGGAAAAAGAACGAAACAAACTCATCATTTTTGATCGTTATGAGTTTGTCGATCCTGATCTTGGAATTATTCTTGAGGCTGTAAGCATTTTTAAAAATATCGTTATTTAATTTAATTTTATGTAATTTAATCAATTAAAAATTTATTTTTCTATTTGATAAATCATTCTTCAATATTGTAGGAAAATCCACCAGAAGATATTTATACGCATTGTCTAATTGACGATTGCTCAAATGGAATAAAAGGTTCTTCTGCCACATATTACACTCGAAAAGATGTCAGTCACCTGATAACAGAGAAACTTACTGTGCACGATGTTGAAAAACAATACGGCAGAAAATTGATAATTGTTGCATCTCAATCAGCAAGACAAAGTGCCTTGATGGACAAATCAGTTCCTCCAACTCTTGGTCTGACTCCTATACAATATTGTGTATTGGAAAGAGTCGGCAGATCACGTTACCATGGAGAAGTCACTCAAGGAAAATTAAGCTTGTCCTTGCTCAACGAAGATCCAAGACTTCTCTTTTATCACAGAAAATTTTTAATTCGTCACAAGCTCTTGACGAAGCAGGCTCATCATCAGAAAAGCGGTGGACACAGTTGCACTGGAAGTTTGCTGCATTTACCGAGATTTTATGTAGAAAGAAAGCCAAAAGCTATTTATCTTGCAGAGAAAGTATTAGAGATTTTAAAATCTCGAGAAAATCATCTGGTCGAGTACAGTGAAATCAAGAAAGAACTAAAAATCGACAATTGTATTAAAAAATTATTCAAGACACCGTTCTTCCTGAAATTCGTAAAAACCAACATGGCAAGTTTCAAATATCCAAAATTATACTTATTTTTTATTAAAATGAAGTCACTTCGTTATTTATTCATTTTTATTACAGATGGTTCCCTGGCGTACGCTCTATCCGCATGCAACGAATAAAGAGTGGCAGAGCAAACAAAATCCGGCAAAGGAAAAAATGTTACGAGCCATACAACTCGTGGATCCAAACTTGGATATAAATGATTTATGGAAAGATGAGATTATTGTCGAGGATGATGAACCCTACGGTATTTTATTTCACGACTTTCTTTATTTATTTTTTAATGTATAATTTACCAAAAATAAATAATCAATGATGACATTTCTTATTTCAGAACTCGATATCAGTCAACACCAGTATTCGGTTCCTTATTTGAAACAGGCAAATATGTTTGTCGAGCAGAGCAAGCATGAGGGTACAAACCAGTTTGAGGTGGCGAAAAAAATGGGGCTACCGAAAATACTATCGAGAACAGCTTTTCGCATAATGGCAAAAACGAATATAGTCGCTACATACATGAAAGACGTTGGACGTCAAAGAGTCACGAGATACGTGTCTCGAAAATTTGAGAGTGGCAGCGAGCTTAGTACGCAATTTCAACGAGAATTAACAAAAATGAAAAAATATACAGAAACACCCCCTGAAAAAGTTATCGAGACCAAAGAAACGCCAGTTGTTGATGAAAAATCCTCGATTGATGAAAATGACAAAACTTCGAATGTAATTGAAGCAGAAGATGAAAAAATCGATGCTCCCTCAAGTTCAAATATTTCTTCGTTTAACGCAGCTGCCAAGGTTATTAAAAAATATAAATTAAAAAGCTGCAAAGGACATTACAAGAGGACTTTCTGTAACGTCGCTGAAAAAGGAAGCAAATTTCCAGAATCAAAACGGCGCAAGTTAATGCCAGATCTGAGTAGCAAAAACGAGCAACCAGTAGATGAAAAAATTGAGACTACCGAAATTTTGGATGAAAACCAGGAAGTGGAAGAAAAATTAATCGTCTCTCGATATGATAAACCGCGAGAGCCGTCCAATGATATCATTGGCTTGAAGGATTTAACGGATCCTAATTCCAACACAGCTAACATCACTTACAGATTACTTAAACGTGCTAATATAATTATGGAAATTGTAAGAGAACATATAGTTGTTGACGACTTGACGAAGCTATTGAAGGTATGTTAATTGGTCTTCGTATTTTTGATTCTACTTTTTGAACTATTTTCACGTATATGAAAAATTACAGGCCATCAGCGAAGAAGAGGAAAAAGAAGGCTACGATGGAAAAATCGATAAAAAATCTTTAATAAGATTGCTACAAAGACTGGCAAAAGACAATTTGGTAAAAAATATAAAACTGAACCTAAAGGCGAATGACAAAGAGAAGACTTTGACATTCATATGTGATCCGAGCATTCACGTGAATCATACCGTAATAAGATCTGCGATCGAGCAAGCTAAGGTCAAGTTTTGTCTTGTTGGAAAAGGCAAGACGATGCCATCGAGTGCAGAGAAATCTTCGAACCCGGAAAATAAAAACGAGACCGAATCGATGGAGAAATCAAATACAAAAAGTAAAACCACGAAGAAGAATGTTCCTCCTGGCCTTGTCGAAGACAGCGTAAGTTTTCATTGATTTTTAACTGCAATTTTATCAAATTTTATATAAAAATTGCATTAACATTTTTATTTATATTTTTATTGTAGAAAGCAGGCAGGCGTTACGGTTATGCTGAAAAATTCGTCCGTATGCAGACTCTTCACTCTTTTCTCTTCTACGTGATTTACGAGCATCCGGGCAAGTCTCGCAAATCTAAGGAAGAAAAAATCGAAATATTAAAGTCCAACGGTGTTAAAATCGACGAAACCTTGGAAAAAGAAATGACTGAGATATTTAACACCGAGATGAACTGGAAAATGTTTGTTCCTCCATTACCAAAGCACAGCGGTAAAAAATGAACTTCTAAAAATTATAAAAATCAATTAAACTTCAAATCAAACCAGTGTTACATAATATTAATATCATTAAAGGTTGGCCTCGTGGATGGACTATAATGTGCGATATCGTACTTCGCATGCCACTCTCCATTTTTCTCAAAATACACAATGTAACGTACTCGTTACCGCTGCTCGATGATTACATGAATCATCCTATCAAGAAGCATTTCCTGATGAAAGATGTGCCCACGGAGATAAGAGACGTTTTGTTTTTAAAACGAAGATACGTTTACAGCATCCACGAGACCATACAAAGGTTGTGTTACATCGGTTTATTGCAATTCGGACCGCATAAATTCAAAGAAAAGGAGAAAGTATTTATGTACGTGAACCGAGAGACCGAACTCCTGGACACAACTTCATCGGCGGCGCATTATCATCAGATCGAGGCGAAAGCTTATCCGGTCATGACGTTCACGTTCACCTCCTCACAAGTGGTTGACGAATACTGGTACAAATTATGGGCCACGTGTATCAACACGCGTCTAGGCGGACGTCTCGTCGTTCAGGGAAAAGATATTGTTCTGGAGGACCTCACGAAGAAACCGGAGATGATCGAGGCGACAAACGCGCGTGCTCCGGAAGAAGCTCCATTGATGGACGTCGGACACGTTCCCGGCGATCGAAAAGGCGCGGCTGGCTTGGATTCCGCGTTTTTCGCTCACTTGAAACGTAACTGGAATCGAGAGTCCGCGAATCACGCTTTCCAGAAGCTCAACGGACAGTCGGATCGCGAGAGAAATCAGGACGGAGAACGCGACGTTCATCTTGCGAAAGTTAAACCAAAACCCATAAGATTCACAGATTATCATGGTCTCAAGAAGGTCACTGGTCCAACCGTCATCGATGCTGTTGACTTGAGGAAAGCTCAGACTAAAAATTCTAACGGTAGTAATATAAAAAATGAACATTTTATTATCAAACTGTTTAATTATTTAATGATCCTAATTTTTTATAATTTTTATTTAGCCTCATCATCGTGGAAATCGAAACAACAGAACCGACTCGCGTTGACGAAGAACGCTGCTAAAGACAAGAAAATATCGTACGTCAGGCGGGTTTTGCCCCGGAGGCAGCAAGTACGCTCTCGAGTGAAATACGACGAGATCGATTACAGTGCTCTCCAACGCATGAACAAGCTCCGAGTCGATTGGGACACGCAGGAGGACAATATATTGCTCGTTTGCAAAGTAGCGATTATGTATCTCTGTCCGAATCCCAGAAGACAGATGATCCCGTTTACGGCGGTTCGCGACGTTCTTCGCTCTTATTCTCTAACATCGTATAACAAGACATCTCGAGCGTGTCAGAGACGTCTCCTGTACATGCTCAAGCAGCCGGAAACTCATCACAGCGTTACACTCGGCGTCGAGGAATTGAAGCAAGATTTTTACGTGAAACGTCGATTCGGCGATGTCGTTGAAAAATTGACACAGGAACAGCGTCCCGCTCAGCAGATTTACGAGAAAGTCAGCCTGATATTTCGCGACCTCGTGAATTACATCGCCAAAAAACATTTTGACATAAAAGATATTCAGAGTTCAACCTTGAATGTCGCTCCGACAACCATCGAGGAATTTCTTTTGTACCATCGTGTAAAACATCCCAAACGAACGACAAGTCTTCAAGGATTTTACGATGAAACGACGAACGACATACACTCGGCGACCATAAATTCCGTTATTCACAGCTCTATGTGCTGCGTCAAAGATCGAAGATCCTGGGCGTACCAACTCTTCAGAATTTATCAACAGTATCCGGAATGGTTGCTGCGCAATGCCATGGCGAAAATTCGTGCGGATCAAATGGTCACGATAAAAAAGCATTACGTTGTCGTAATGAGGAAGCAATCGAATGCCTGCATGCCTATGAGTAGCTCTCAGTATCAACTCAGTTCCGGTTACATTCAAAAATTTAATACGAAGCTGCCATTCAGCGTTTTCAGGGAGGCTTGGGATTTTTTCTTCAGCTTGGCCAAGCATTACAACGAGAACTACTTGGAAAATCCAAACGAGAAGAATGTCGAAATGATCGCGTCGCCGATAAATGGTGGAACGATCGCAGCGATACACGATTACTTGAATATGAGCGGACTCGAATTCGACATGGAAATTCCTCAACATATAATAATGCTTGATCCCACTTTGAAAAAGGACGACGAGAGATATATAAGAATTGCTCATCGTTATCAAGCTATTTTGAGAAATTTGGAGCACATCAATATCGATGAAATTCTTGATCGAGACTACGCTCAGGAATCACGAGACGAAGGTCTCGATGAGCCTCCGACGAAAGAAATTTCAATGGACTCTACCAAGAATAAACAGGAGAAGGAAAAACCACAGAAATCTTTGAGTCAACCTAAGAACAAGGAATCAGTAAATCTTGATTCCGAAGTCAGAAAAACTCGTCAGGCAAAAAATCAAGATGCGATTGAGAATAATGGAAATACTGATAACGAGGCGAACGAGAGCGAGCACGAGGTCAGTTCCGATGAAGAGGATTGCGAAGACGATATCGAGGATACCGATTATGAAGACGATCACGTAATTCGTTTCATCGATGGCACCACCGTTCGTCTTACTCGCGAGGATTTTGAGAATTGTGGCTTTGAAGTATCTTCCGAAAATTTCCGTCCACCGAAAGAGACAACGATGAAGAAGACAACGACGAAAGAAAAACCTCCGGTTGAACAAAACGAAGTTGCGCCGATGGAAATTGATGACGACTCAAACGAATCTAATCCGGTTGAAAACAAATCAATTGCAGAGAAAACTGCGATGGAAATTGATGAGGACTCAAAGGAATCGAACCCGGTTGAAAGCAAATCAGCTACAGAGAAAACTTCGATGGAGATTGCATTGCCGCGAGATGACGAAATGTTCAAAGTTGAAGGATCCGAATCCGGAGCTGTGAGAATAAGTCAAATTTTGGAGCGAGCAGATTCTGGAAAGCTCGATCGTCTTCCCTGCCTCCGTACATCTGACTCCAACGACATGCAGAAACGTTACACGAGACTGGCGATGTTGCAAATGCGTGAGGAACTAAACGATCTCGCCTCGAGCGACACTCACCACGCTCATGAATATTTTGTCCTCAACATGTTTCCAATTTTCTATTCTCTTTCTCGTGAGAAAATTCAAAGACCTGAGGATTTATCGAATATTCACGGAGTGGATTTACCCAGCGAACTGTTGCCTATCTCTCGGGAAGTTTATGGTCCAGTCATTGCTGAATTGAAGAAAATGACAATCTTCACCAAAGCTGATTTACCGTACGAGAAGTTCAGGGAAGATTTACAGGCGTCTGACATTTTTAAACGCGGCTTGGATGCAGTGTACGAATTTATACAAGACAAGCGAGAAGTAGGCGCAAATATTTCTGAGCTGGTGGTAAGTACAAAAAATTAATAGTATTTTTTTAATGATTTTTTATTTAACGAATTTTAAGAATGAACACCGTATTTGAAATTTCAGAAAAAATTCTACAGCATCTTGGGTGAACAGCTATACGACATGATATTACTCCTGAAAGATAATCGATTTTTGCTCCGATCGGGTGTGACCAATACTCGTTACATTCACCAAACTTACACTGATCCTTGGCTCATACATTCCTACAAGATAATGCGACTACAAAAAGAGGGTCTCCAGACCATCATGCCAGGAAGTTTGTACGTAGTCAGTGAAGAAAAGAGTAAAGACGAAGAGGAAAATAAACAGTCAAAAGATGAGATAGAGGCAGACGTAACGAAAAAAATACTGGAAGGTGTCGAAAGGTTTGTCATTATTTTTGTTCAGTTTATTTCTCATTTTTAGTTCGCAGATTCCAAATGTAGGATTTATCTTTCCAGCCACGAAATTGCGGAACCGATGGAGGAAGATGAGATTGAAGAGCTTAAAAAAAGTGACCACAATCCTGATGATCCTGAGGCTGGAAAATCCAATCCAGGGAAAATTCAGAAAAGTCGAACTTGCTTGCTGCCCACCAAAGACATTTATCGAGCAGCCAAGCAGTTGGATCTCGAGTGATTATACATTTTAATTTTAAAAAAATGCATGACCGATGTCAAATAGTTTAATAAATTTTTTCTGATTTTAGTACTGCGGAGGAAATCAAAGTAGTCGTGAGACCTTGGGTACGAATCGATGGAGCTTTGAATCGTCGAGTTCTGGATCGAATGTTGGGTGCAGTTTTGGCTTATTGTCTCGTTCGTCCTGGTGTTTATTTAACAAAAGTTCAAGAGAAATTCGCACCTGCGATTCAGCCATTTCATACCAAACAACTCGTGGAGGCGAGTAATTTTTACAAGAATTTTGTTTATCCAGTAAATAATTTCTAATAACTTATTTATCAAAAACTGCAGATGCTGATGAAGTTGGGCTGCCTCCAAATGGGTTCAATGAGAAAATCTCGGGTCACGTTATTTTCGAAATCATTTTCCGCAAAACCCGGTAAGTTTCGATAAAATACGACGATACAAGAAAATTTTATTTTTTCTTTATCTCAATTTGGATTCTTTTCTTATGCTGCCAGCCTTTTCGTGTGTACCCGAACGTGGAGAATTCTCGGAGGAGGAACTTGTCATCGAGCCAGTTCTAGGGGCAACAATGAAGTTCTCTGTGTTTTTGAGTAATCGAACTTACACCTCCGACTTTTTGAGTTGAGCTAACTTGTGAATATGTAAATAATTTTTTAGAAACTTCAACTTTGTATACAATAAAGAAACTTTAAAAAATAAAATTCTACGAAATTACCTGAGTCATCGCCACCTAATTATTTTTTATAAGCAACAAATGCCTGGGAAAAAAACAAAAAAAAATCTTTCCTGGAATATCACAGCAACGGATTAAATAGACCAGTTCATATTTTGACATCCGAGCGGACGGAACGTCCCCAAAATTTACCGGTTTTTGATATCAATTTTACCTCGTTCGATCTCGGACTTTTGATAAATTCTTTTTACCGTTATATAAGCTCTCTACGAAAAATAAAAAAATGGTACGTTTCGAGAAAAAAACAAATAATAGTAATAAAGTCGCGACTGAATTTTTACAGCGTGAGTGCATATCGGTGCACGTCGGCCAAGCTGGCGTTCAGATGGGAAATTCCTGCTGGGAATTGTATTGTCTGGAGCATGGAATACAACCGGACGGAACGATGCCATCTGATAAAACGTGTGCGACGAACGATTGCTTTAATACATTTTTTAATGAAACGTGCTCAGGAAAAATGGTACCTCGAGCTGTAATGGTTGATCTCGAGCCAACCGTAGTTGGTAAGTTACTAGAATATAATTTGATAATCAGAATCTAAGATGTCTTCAAGAGCTCTAATTTTAAAAAAATTTTAAATGTTCGATAAAAAATTAATTTGGCAAAATTTTAAATTTTCATTTCAGATGAAGTCAGAGCTGGAGTTTACAAACGTCTGTACCATCCGGAACAGTTGATAACTGGCAAAGAAGATGCAGCGAATAATTATGCCCGTGGACATTATTCGATAGGACGAGAAGTGATCGACTCAGTGATGGATCGAATTCGACGTCTGACCGATCTGTGCACGGGGCTGCAAGGCTTTTTCGTTTTTCATTCATTCGGTGGAGGAACTGGCTCTGGATTTACGTCACTCCTGATGCAAAAATTGTCAGACGACTATGGAAAGAAGAGCAAACTCGAATTCGTCGTGTACCCGGCGCCCCAGGTCTCTATTTCAGAATTAAATTTTAAAAAATCGAGCGAACGATGTTTCAAATCGAATTCTCATTTACAGGTTTCAACAGCAGTGGTCGAACCTTACAACGCGATTCTGACGACGCACACGACGATAAGTCATTCTGACTGTGCTTTCATGGTGGACAACGAGGCAATTTACGACATTTGTAGACGAAAGCTCGGAATCGATCGTCCTTCCTACGCGAATCTCAACAGACTCATAAGCCAGGTCGTGTCCTCGATAACGGCGTCGCTGAGATTCGACGGCGCCTTGAACGTCGACCTGACAGAGTTCCAGACGAATCTCGTTCCCTATCCTCGAATACACTTTCCCCTGGCAACGTACGCTCCGGTCGTGTCAGCTGACAAAGCCTTCCACGAGGGTATGTCCGTAGCGGAGATCACGTCCGAGTGCTTCGAGGCTGCCAATCAGATGGTAAAGTGCGATCCCCGAGAAGGCAAATATATGGCCTGTTGCCTGCTCTACCGAGGAGACGTCGTTCCCAAGGACGTCAACGCTGCAATCGCGACTATGAAATCCAAGAGCTCCATTCGCTTCGTCGATTGGTGTCCAACTGGATTTAAAGTTGGGATCAATTATCAACCACCAACGGTTGTTCCAGGTGGAGATTTAGCCAAGGTGAATCTCCAGCTGTCCAGGATATTTATTTAAATCTAAAAAAATTCAACATTAATTTTTATATGATATTTTTTCTTATATATTTTTTTTTTTCATATGAAATCAAGGTGCAACGTGCTGTTTCCATGCTCTCGAATACAACTGCCATCGAGGAAGCCTGGGCCAAATTAAATCACAAGTTTGATCTGATGTACTCCAAGAGAGCATTTATTCATTGGTACGTCGGTGAAGGGATGGAAGAGGGTGAATTTTCCGAGGCTCGTGAGGACCTGGCGGCTCTTGAACGTGATTACGAAGAGGTCGCCCTCGAATCTCCCACCTCGCCTCACACCTCCTTGGAATATTGAAGCGAACGAGCGACAAATTATACAATCCGATTTTATTCAAACATTTTTTAAAATCCTTTCACGTACCTGAATCTTACATTTATTGCGGACTTTATTTATACCTTATGTGTACTTTGTTTTATATACTCTTATACAAACTTTCATAAAAATAGAAATATACGTTTATATTTATGATTCCATTGACTATTTCTATGCTAGAATATTTTTAAATTGTAAAAATGTGAAGATTGGAATTTTCCTTCCGCAATTTTCTTTCGGTTCTCGCGTTATCAAACGATTAAATTTACATAAAATTTGTAAGCATTGTTCCTAATTTTTATGCATAAGAACTTTACTTCACATTCTTACTCGACATTGCAGACGAGAAATTAAAAAAACAATTTGAATGTTACATTCAAGAATACAATCTATCCAAATTTTTGTTAATTTTCTACTGCTCTAAAAATAATTGAAAGGACAAACAGTGCAAAAAAAATCGTAAAATTTTTAAATAACTAAAGACACGAATGTTTATTTCTTCTCCTTTCTCTACAAGTTTACATGATTCAATTAAATCTAATATGCGAGATGAGTCTTAAAAAAATAGCCGCGCAATATTGCATTCGCGACGATCCATCGTCCTGATTCGTTATCGAAACGACGATGGCTAAAAAACATTGAGGTAGTTGGCACTAGCTGAGTAGAGTGCTCGAACGAGAAAAACCCCCTATTGGTCCATTTTCATATTTTCTCTCTTTTTATTTCGCATGCCAATTCTCTTGATTGTCGTTGTGTTAAATATTTGCGTGTTTGTTTGTTTTTTTGCTTTGCTTTCATCCGCTGTTAGTTACGTACACGGGGATGGAAGAGTCTCTCCCGAGACCTGTTTTTTCTCAACTGTAGGCGTACATGCAACTTTTCTTTAACAACATACATACTCCTTGACTTCAACTCTGATTAAACAAAATTATAGCGAGACGATATTTGATTTGCACTCTATTTACAACAATCTTATACAATTATATCTCTACTGTCTATTCTTACTGAGCAAAAAATATAATAATAATAATAATAATAACAACAACGATTACTTGCCTTTTGCAAGAATTGCACACTAGTCTAACTGCTCTAGTCGAGTCGTGTTTAGGCCGATGATTTCAAAAATTCAAATCTTGACTCGTCAATTGTTTTTCATCTATCATTTTTTTGTTTTCGTTTCTTTTTCAATCGCTAAACATCGACTTTTGTCTCTCTTTCTAATGCCTGATAACTACAGGATCAATCTGCGAATTTGAAAGGATCGCATTGAATTAATGAAAATATGAAAAAAAGTTGTGAGTATGGAGAAAAAAAATGAAATGATGGTGCACGGACCTCATTGCTCGCTGAATGCTTCGACGATCGATGCGATACTTTGATAAGTTCCAGTAACGCATCCCAGAAGCCCGATCAGCAATATTGTCACATCTTTGATCAGAGTCGCAAGACTCGCGTTTGCTTGCTGCGAGCAAATAACCATTTCCATTATCGGTGGAAAAATCAGTGCCAATGCCGTACTACTCACGGCACCGACGAGCGATATGAATAGCCCGAGTTGAGGAATCGCTTCGGCCAGGATAACTGGAATAAAAATTAAATTTATTAATAAACAATTATCAAAAGTGACAGGCTGATAAGTGTAAATTTAAATAAATATGGGAATCATTCGGAAAGTCGTAAATATTTGAAAAATGATAAATTAATATATTTTTAAATTAATTAATATAAAAATAAATTGTAAAGTCGTGAAACTTACAAGTAAAAAAACAGACCGCCGATCGGTAACCAATTTCGGCGACTGCCGGCCAGCGGAACGGCCCGAAAGTGCTGACCAGGGATGGCCAAGTTATAGCGATCGGTACGTAAAATTGTAATGCGTACGTCAGTAAGATACTGAGAGAAATTGCTATTTGTATGCACTGAGGCAGCCTGAAAATGAGAAATAAATTTTAAAAAATCAAATAGATGAAAAATTTTTTTTTAATTATAATAAAAAAATGTATGATCTCGATGAAGCTGAGGATTAAAAATTACTCACCAAGATGGAGAAACATCGGGGGAGTCAAGATTTAGCGTGACAGAACCGGCCACGTTATCGCCGTATTTTAAGTATGACAGAAAGCCCATTAATACGAACATCGAGCCTACAATGACCATGCCAACATTAAGTACTCCCAGAGGTTTGTTGAATTTCTCCGGGGATTTCATTTCATTTTTTAGTGGCAGCACCTATCACATTGTTTTTGTTTTCGTTGTTGTTTCTTGCTTATTCACCAATTTATTATTTCTTTTTCGTCACTTACTTAATTCAAAGAAACAAAAAAAAATTAACTCGCATCAGACGAGTCGTCATGATATTCGTTGCAAATTTATAATAAAAGCCTTGAACCAACGATTCAATCACAAAACAATTATTTTTATTTGTTTTATTTTTTTTTAATTTCAATGCGAGTTAAGTAATTTTTACTCACCAGAGTGATCCCTTCAAAGGAATAGATAACGGTGCCGAAAAACAGAGGCAAGGCTTGCCAATCCGCGACCCATTTCCGTTCTTTGATCGGTGGCAAATCGTGTCCCATCAGATATATCGACAATACATAACCCGCGATAACCAGAAAATTCGCTATCGACGATACTGGTACGAGGTATTTCAGATTTCGTATCCACGTACTTAGCAATATCGGTATCAACACGACAATCATGTGAAGATGAACGTTCATCTTCAAATCATATCCGTCCAAAACCTGTAGATTTAAAGATTTTTCGTGTTTCATCAATTTGTTTATTTGTTTATTATCGCATTAATATCGTTATCAAAAATCTGATAAAAATTATTCATAGCTCACCTGCTTCATATTCGTAGAAATAAATACGAAATAGACGCAGCAAAATCCCAATTGCGTGGCACACAAAAATATGTTAACCAATTTTCTGAAATGCAAACTCGCTCGATAATTCGTTCGGAAAATTTGCCGATGTTTTTCGAGTTTTTCCTTCGACTAACAATCGTCTACGTTATCAATGAGACCGCTGTCACGTGTGTGTCTATATTTTGATCATTTTCGCTCAGTGTTCTAAGAATAACGACTCGCTTTTTTTTTGTTCGGGCTTGAAAAAAAAAGAAAAAAAAGTTCAGGATCAAACTGGACACAAAGTTTGCGTTTTGATCTTCATCGATGAATTCTGTCGGAGTACGTCGTCAATTGCGCCAATTGATCAACGTTTTATTTAACGCTTTTAACAAAGACTCGAGTTCAATAGGAATCGTCACGCGAAAGTATAATAAAGTTCTCGGATATTCCCGCGATTGCTTTCATTCATCGATAATGGGAGCTCATTGATCAAGCCGATGATCAGGTGGTGGCGCCCTGGTGGTAAAATTAACAGCTGCTATTGGTAGTAATTGATACTAAATTACTATTTAGAAAAAAGTGACATTTTTTTACCATTTTGAAATTAACGCGATTTTTTCTTCTAGTTTTACGATGCAGTCGTCAGTAACGATCAAAAAATGAAATAATAGTAACTTCTAGTATTTTTACTAAATTATCATTATCATTAAAAAAGTCACATTTTTTTACCATTTTCAAATAAACGTGATTTTTATCTTGTTACGATGCAATCGTCAGCTACGTAGTGAACAAATGATTATTTTTTATTTAATTATAATTAAATAATATCACTTTCAACAATTTTAACTGAGTTACCGTTGAAAACAGTGAAATTTTTTACCATTTCGAAATAAACACGATTTTTATCTTGTTACGATGCAATCGTCAGCAACATGTAACGAATAAATAATGAAATATCGCCTTCTACTATTTGTACTACATTATCATTAAAAAAATGATATTTCGCACCCGCATCGAAATGAACAAGACATTTTTTAGACAATTATATAGAGAGTGTAGCGAAATTTACGAGCTCGCCTTATCCACCGCGGAACATTCGCGATAAAATTAACGTTTACCATTATAGTAAATTGCTATTTAAAAAAAGTGACATTTTCTTCGCATCGAAATTAAATAAAAAAAAAATTTCCTATTCATGTGCTTGAAATAGTGAGCGAATAGTGAAATTTTCGTGTGTACCTTATCAATCCGGAATATCTGCGAAGCGCCAGAGGTCCCGTTTCGAAGCACATCTCGACGGTCCCAGCGAATCCCGGCCGCGCGTCCTTCGACGTTCCCATTCGCCGACAGACCTCCTCGTTACAATTTATCTAAAGAAAACGAGATTATTATTCTCCTAAGAATATCGCTTTTCAACTATTCATCTCGGAAATTTGCACATACAAGAATATGTTGAGCGTGGACGCATATGACACCGAGCAAAATTGTAAGCGGCGGGGCCAACAATAGTCCGGCATTTTTGAAGGCATCGCCGAGCGCGAAGATTCCAGAACCGACGTTGCCTTTGAAAAGATGCACCATCGTTTCCATGTATCTGAAAAAAAAGTGTACAAAAAAATTATAAAAAATTGCACAGTGCAAAAAATAAAAATAAAAATTAAATCGAGAAAAAAGTTTCGTACGACGTTGGGTGATGAACGCCCGAATCGTGACCCGGGTCCCCACGTGACTTGTTGTGACTGTCCTTGCTGATCGAGAGGATCGGATCCTTCGATTGAAAAGCCCCATAATTGTCAACCGTGCTCCTGCTCAACAGAAAAAAAACCAAAAATTCGCAAAAAAATCGACAAAAAAATGATTTTTTTTCGAAATTCATTGTGCCGCCTGCGTTTGGCTTAGAAGTAGGTCAGATGCGCTCGAAATAACCGAGTTGCGAGTAAACGATGCGCCGGCAAAGCGCACGAGAGACTGGCAGAGAGCCCTGGAAATTTCCGAATTTTTAACAGACATTTTCTCGCATTGTGCAAAATTCTTCATTTTAATTATTCACTGAAAAAAATCGAAACGTTATTTTACTACTTCAACTACTCCCAGCGAAAAACTAAACGCGAGACTAAAAGTGTACGAAAATGTTAAGAATAAAAATGAATCGTTCACCCGAGCGGCGTCGTCGTTTCGAGAATCGTGTCAGCGCCGATTCTCGACTCCGTCTTCCGGGATGGTCCGGAACTTTTAACGTGAAACTCCATCTGCAATGAGAAATAAAAATTATTAAACTTTTTACTAATATTCACTATAAATAAATTTTCCTCGTTCCTCGAAGAATTTTACTTGAGACGTCATCAGCGGACATTTCGAGGATTCATCCGAAATTCTCGATGAAATCATTTTCTCATCCACTCCCGTCGACTTCCTAACCAGAAATCGGTTTATTCGAGAATTCGCGACGCTTCTCTTGCTCACAGTCCACCCACGACGTTTCCTGTTTTACCTTCGTGTCTTTTTTTTGTTCATTCTTCTTTTTTTTCCTTCAGCTGGTTGAGTTACCTTGAAGCGGCAGGTTGAGCGTGGTCGTGATAGACACGTCCACGAGTTGATTGCATAAACGCGTTATCACCGTCTCGTTATAGCGTGTCATTATAATTGCGATCGTGTGAAAATGTAACTTTCGATGCGGTAATCGTGCAGCGAGCAAAAAAAGAGTCGGGAATATTTTTCTGCATTCTTTCTCGTGTCATTTTTAACTTTCAAAAGTATGCGATTAATTATCAAAGCGAGTCCCGCGGGTTGCACTTTTTTCCAGATCGTTGATGGAAAAAAAGAGGAAAAAAAAATTGGATCGGAGAGAACGAGCGAAACGGCGCTCTCGCTCCTTCTCTTTCGCCTCGAGTTGCATTTGAAAGTGAACGGCAAAATCTACATTCCTCTCGGCTCCGATAAGTAAAAAAGGAAACTGGAGAAAAAAAAGTTCTCGCGTTTTGTGATCGAGACGTAAATCATTCGTCACGTGAATTTTAATTGATAAAAATAATCGAGGCGAAACGGTTTAAAGAATTCGAGCAAAAAAACTCGGAGTCATTGACCTCGTGGAAAATAAACAGAAACGAATAACTCGTGAAAAATGTCTTTACGTAAAGGCAAAGATTACACTTGTCTCTTTCGAATCTTAATCCGCGATACGCAAAATCGCAAGGAAACGCGAGGACTTCAAATTCGCGAGTCCTTGGCACGAAAGAAAATAAAAAAAAGAATTCATACGGAGATCAGATTAGAGCAAATCGCTTCCGTAAAAGTCGAGTTTAAATTCACGCTCGACATCTCCCGTACAATTAGCGAGCAAAAAAAAACGCGAAGGCGAAGGAAAAAACCACGAGCCAATGATTTCCGACCTTGCACGATAGAAATTGTCTCGAGAACGATTGTAATTCTCCCACAATTATGACAAATAAATCCTCGATTACTCTGTATCCTCATTATAAAAATATAACAATAATATAAACAAGATATTAAAACCACAAATAAATGAATAAATAAATAAATAATAATAAAATTCAGATTAATTATAAAAAAAATTATTAAAAAATGTTAACAGAATTTCTGTAGACTCGCGCTAATTATAAAAAAGATACTGATGAAACAAATGAATGATAATAAAATTCGGGTTAATCGATTCTATTCATTCGTAACGAGTCTCAAAAAAAAAACAATTCCGGGCATGAATGAACGTGCGACGAAAAAAAAAATGTTGTATACGTCGTTTGCGATCTGTTGTAATCCATTTGAGTTCCATGTTCGGTCCCAGTGCACGTGGACGTGTATACGTCGAGTGAAAAAAAAAAGAAAATGTAATCGGGAGGTTAGCGCACAAAGGCCTTTCGAATTCGCTTTGCGATATACGCGCGCGGTCGCTTAATCGAATAATGCGTAAAAGTGAGTCAGTCGCTTTCGCTGCCTCTCAAGGTTTTGCGCTGAGACCTTTTTTTTGTCACCCGTATCGACGACCTCCCTTGGGAAGGTAACGAGGTTTTTTTTTTCTCTCCTTCCTCGCTCTTTTTTTTTTTCTTCGAGGATAACCATCGACTTCCCTTCCATTTAAACCTCTTTAGCTCTCGCTTTATACACCGTATTATGCTTTATGATAATTATTCCATAAAGTCACGTACACATTATATTTGAATAAGAGAGCACGAAGGAGTTGCAGCGCGTAAGTGCGCTTAATAAATCGCAGTCTTGCACAACCGAGTCGTTGCGCTTCCAAGTGGATTGATTCGAGACCTCTCGAGGCTTTTCGCTAATTTTTATTTTATTTTTTTAATTTTTGGAGCAGATTATGGACCATTCGTCTCGTTCGTATTTTCCTGCTGATCGAAACTTGAGCAGTCTCTGTCAGGACGATGCGAGCAAGTGCGCTTAATAAAATGCAATCTTGCACAATCGAGTCGTTGCGCTTCCAAATGGATTGATTCGTGACCTTTCGAGACTTTCAAAATTTTATTTTATTTTTTATTTTTTTGAGGTGGATATCGATTTTTTCTAATTGAAACGTAAACAGTCCGGACGCAACGCGTAAGTGCACATTCAATTTCAATTTTGCATAATCGAGTCGTTGAGCTTTTAAGTGAATTCGAGACATCTCGAGGCTTTAAAAAATTTTTTTTATCAATTCGATTTTCTTATCATTTTTAAGGTTTTTGTAATAAATTTTCCGACAATTTGACATTTCGATTAAAAGTTTATGTTGTCCATATTTTGATGATTGAAACGCAATTTGTTAATTTTTTCTCAATCGAATTTTTCGAAAAATCATTTCTTGTTGATTTGACGCTTTCGATCGAGTCCTGTCCACTTATTCGCGTTAAAATCGAAACGTAAACAGTCTCGATCAGAGTAAAAGGGTCGAGGAAGGTGATAGAGTGAGAGCGAGAAGCATTTTTCTCGCCTCCGTTTCGGCTCCCGTTCGGTATACGAAAATCTTTCTCGGTCCGCACTTCGCCGATCCGCTCTCAGCCGATAAGCAACTATTTGGCAATCGTCCAAAGCGCCAACAGCCGCGCAACCCAACAACGACAATTTCAGCCACAGACGAGTCCGCTGGGATGACCACAAACTCCTCGTTTCGGATATGCGCTCATTATTATTATTAATCATTCGCGATGGAGAAATTATTCAAGATCACGTTAAAAATAATTTTCAGGCCTTCAAAAAAACGAGAGACCACAACCGAGAGATAATAAATGACTCGAAATTACTCGAATCTTAACATTTGTTTTTATACGTCAAGTCCTGTCCTTTACTTTGTCGTTTCTTTATTTATTTTTAGCTTATAATTATTCGCGACGGTAAAAATGCGCCCCGCCAATTGCGACTTGTCATTGAGGATTTTTTTTTCGCCTCTTCACGTCCGCATTGACGAATTTGCAATGACGTTTCGGATTTATTATAGGTCAACGATCTATAGCTAAAAGTCAGCGTCAGTCTCACGTGGCCTGGTGGAAAAAAAAGAGAGCGAGAAGGATGATGCCCCGTTCACGGGAGATCAGAGAGAGAAATAAAGGAAAAGACGGATTGAAGTGATCACAAGCCATTCAGTCTTTGGCAATCTCTTCGACGAGAGCACTAAAATAGTAACCCGAGTGACTCCGACAGATTTCTCTCTCTTTCCCTCCCTTCCGTGTAGACGTTACACGCGCCTCGAACCAAAATCACCATCTATCGATACTTATGTTTTTTTTTTACAAATATTTTCAACACTCCTCCCATTCCTCGGACATCTATTTTTATTTCCTGATTTTGTAATCGTTATTTTCATGCTCTCGACTATTTTATATTTTCATTGTAATTCCTATATTTTTATCAGCTCAATATGAGTGGGAAGATTTTGTAATAATTTGATTTATTTCATTTAAGATTCATTGAAATTTTATTTCCTTGAGAAGTTGTAAATTTGCATAATAAAACAATTTCCGTATTAAACTATTTATACGTGAATTCCGAGAATTGGTATGATAGCATTTTTAAAATATTTTTAACTCCGATTTCCTTTGGGAAATTATTTTTATTTTTCGATTTCGTAAGCGTATTTTCATTTTTTTTTTACGATTTTATTATAAATTTCTAATGATTTTATAAAATAATATGAAAAGTTACACAATGATTTTATTTATTTTAGTAAAAAAAAGAGTTTTTTGTTTTGTTTCCTGAGTGATAAGTTGCGAATTTGTATTATCGTTTATTTTGACAATCTAAATTTCCTTATCAAGCGATATAAATCCTGAGAGAATCGTTACAATGGGTTTGTATGGACGAATATACATATACACGTTCCAGATCTCGAAGAGTGTTGACTCACGTGATTTCAATCGCGTTATCTAGGATGAGTGCTCAAAATTACGATAATTTCATGAGTACATCTGACCGTAGCGTTTACTCCTGATTCAAATCCATTACGTTATCTGATGAATCGACAGCCGCGGGCGTGAGAAAAAATTCGAATTTTTTCTTTTCGCAATCAGAGACAAAATTTGCTCCGTCTGATTGAAGTCTCGAGATTATCGTTATTTACCTTTTATAACATTTTTCACATTCGACCTTTAACGAAAAAATTCTCAATTTGTGAATTTTTGCTCCGTTTCGAGGAAAAACATTGATCGAAATTTTTAAGCGGTTTCTGGTTATTCAAGGCTCGTCATCGCTGAAAATAATAACTCGAAAAAAAAGGAATGCAATAAAAGAGAATTGAGAATGAGGAAAAAAGAATTTGTGGATTGAAAAATTTTTTTTGTCGTTTTAATGTCGTTCCGTACGAGACGTCTCGTCCTTGAATTCGAGTCGAAAATCTTTATCTATAGAAAAACTATCGTGAATCTTTATCTCGTTTAGCGATAGATGAAAATTTTCCAAAGTCCTGTCGGAGTGCAAACTCCGATTCTCCTCGCGCTTTTTTTTCTTCTCTTTCTTCATCTTATTCTATTTTTTCCAATCGTCCAATCAGCGGTCGCATCTTTCAGCGATGTTTAACTGCGAATTTATTGAAACGCGAATTACGTGAACGAGTTTCGAGCTCGTTGTGTCACGTTCCGTGACAAGTCAATTATTGGGTCGAACTCGCTCGAGATACAGGATGTGCGTGTTTATACGGTTCGGATTATTCTCGTTTGCGCCAGGATACACGTTCATTCAATCGAGAGAAAAAAAATCACGAGCGTACGCCCGGGGTGTCCGATTTCACGCCGTGACAAATTCACTTCGCGGAAGCCAAGAATTACGACGAATTCGGCATATTTCAATATCATCTTACATCTTAAATTAAAACAATTTGTTCATCATTTTTTTTCACGGTCGTAGTAATTTTTTTCTCATTTTTCAAATTAATATTACCCTTAATCTGCATTGGAATAAAATAAATTTAATATAAATTTCATGTATTTCAAAACATTTTTTCAAACTCGTGCCAAATTAAACAATTTTCTTTCACTGTCATAATAATTTTTTTCTCATTTTTTGTATTTTTTTAATTAAATTTTTTTTTAAGAAAAATTTGAATAAAATAAATAGAACAAAAAGTTGATGTATTTTGATCACGACATTTTTTCAACCTCGTACTAAATTAAACGAATTTTTTCATAATTTTTCCACTGTCATTTTTTTATATTATTCGATTTCTTATTACATACTTTTAATCGATACATTGATGCATGTAAAATCCAAGCAGAATAAAAACTCCATGCATTTAATTAAAAACATTTTTTCAAGCTCGTATTAAAAGTTTATGGTCGATTTTATAGTCCGGGCGTGCGTAGAGGATCAAATGAATTGTCATGACGATTTAACGATTCGGATAATCCGTAATCTTTTCGCAAGCTAATGCATTTTCTCACGAAGTACTTTTTTCACGGTAGACTGCATTGATAAAGAAGAAAGAGACGACACGCCGGTCCCTTATCGTTGTCAATGATTCACGTGTAAGCGTAACGAGCGAAATATGCGTGACTATACGAAATCCGCGCACACGTATCCACTTTGTTTACAATGCAGTCTGAGGCGCGCTAATTCGTTCGCAAACGTGACAAACTGTCAAATTGATGTATGCGAAGCGATGAACGATTGACATCGACGAAAAAAAAAGAAAACATTAAAAAATACAATAACATTACTAATATTATTTTAATATTAAAAAAACTTTTAATATAGAAACTTATCTAAACCATTTCCAATAAAAAAATTCTAAATAGTAGAAAAAATAAATACTTATGTCAGGATTGAAAAAAAATAATATTAATAAGTGAAAAATGTATCAGGAAACCGAAGGAATTTGATTGTCATCGTGCTTCGATTCGCACATCATCTGCTTTGTATCTCGTGTTTAAACATTGATAATTCCCATGTTTTATCCGAACTTGTCCCTGGATGCACGTTTTTTCCTCCTGCGTTTCTCTTTTTTTTTGTTCTCCTCGATTTTTTGCACTTCTTTCGCAATTTCAAACGTCCTCGTTCCTATTGTCGCGTTTATTTGTTAAATTCCTTGTCATTTAATATTTTCTCATTTTTTTTTTAATTATTAGTCTCGAATGATTATATAGTCTCTTTCAATTTTAGTTATTTGATGAGATTAATTAACATTTACCTGTTCCGTTAATAGTAAAAATTCGCGATAAGCATTTTTATTATACGGTTTTAGCGAGATGTGTGAAATTCAAGTTCTCGGCAAAGATTAGCGCTCTCTATCTCGACGACACATGCGCACTGATAAAACTTTTCGTTTACGTCCGCGAGGCGCATGGTTTCTTCACTCAAATTCAAAAATTTCGTTCCCTTCCTCCGCGAGCGTTCAATTTTCATCACAGAACAATTCGAGCGAACGAAAAGAAAAAAAAAATTCAAGGAAATTGCCATCTGTCTTCCGAACTTGAAGAATTTTGTTCGGAATTGCAAATGTTCGTACATTTAAATTCATAAATTCTGAGAAAACTTCAACTGCCTCTCTCTCTCTTTCTCTCTTTTTGCTAGTCTTTCCCTCTAGAATTAGAAAAAAAAATTCCACTCCGCAAATAGAAACGGGGAATTACTTTTATCAATTCTTTTTATCAACTTTTGGTTCGCGGACAAAGGAAGCAGAAAGCCGCAATTTCTGTTCGTAGACTTCGAACATTTGTGAAATAGAATCATAAAAAAAAATGTAATTAAAAACTAAAACGTACAGTCGTTTGGTATACATGAAATATTGTAGAGACGTACCGTTGTTTTGGTACCGTTGGTTCACTATTTAGTCAAACACTCGATTTCGTAATATCACTTATCCATTAGCGAATTGTTGGTCGAATGTAACGAGCGAGACGATCGGTTGTCTGCGCGCGACTGATGAGATCTCGCGTGTGCTCGAAGATATCGCGGGTCTCGTCTTTTCCTACGGACAGCATGCAGACACAACACAACCTTCTCTTTCTTGGCTCTCGCGAGCGAGCGACGAACGCCCCGGAGAGAGACTATTTCTTCCATCCCCCACCAAGCCGAAATTTCCAAGTATCTCACGCTCGCTGCATAAGCCTTCCAACGAATATACACACGAACGTACAGGGTGTCCGAGAATTCGATGCTAGGAAAATTGAAGCGTCGAAGTGGCGAAAAAAATTCGTGTCGAAGAGTCCTGAGACACTTTTTGATTGGATGTTTCGGTTACGAGTTATCGAGGTATGAAGAAAAAGAAATACGAGCCGAGTGACCACTGATCGTGATCACGTGACGGTCTGTGATTGGACGGAAAACTTCTCGGTCGATAACTTTTATGGACGATAAACATCCCCTGGTTATCGACTCTGCATTTCGACGTTTCGGAATTCGATGAAGTCGCAATTTTCCGTAAGAGATTCGCGATATCCACTCTAAGAACAGAAAATTTGACCTGCTGCACTTGTTCGGAAATCAAAAGTTGATGAAAAATTAATTAACGTAAGTAGTTTCGTGTATTTCTATTTACGGAATGGAATATTTTTTTCTAATTCTAAAGAGAAAAACAAATTGAAATAAATAGAGAAAGTCAAATTCTTCTCAGAGTTTACCAATATCTTCACGAGGACTTTTGAATAGTGTCCATTTGCACATTACAATAATGACACCCGGTATATTTAAGGCAACAAAAGTACAGATATATTTTTTAGGCGAGCATTTCGGCAATGTAGCGAACTGCACGCTCCCCAACATGTGCACTCGCAACATAAAAAAGTTTTTCCTCCCTCTCTTCGTGTTTCATATTTCGTGAATTTTTTTCTTCTCCGACTTTCTTGCTATTGACAGTGCAAAAAATGGTCCCCCCGACTCAACGTTTCGCGATCCCGTTCCCACGAGGGCTCATAATTTTTTATTCCTCCACTTTCGGGACGACAGCTTTTCGTTGAGTGAAGATTTTTTATCGATTCGGGTAAGAAGAAACGAATTTGTTCATCGATGTTATCGAAGCTATATGACCATGCATTTATCTTTCATTTTTATATTTTTTTTATTTCAAACTGGGTCGCACGAAGTTTAGACAAGTTTTTAATCAGCAGAACCGGCGAGTTATTAACGCGGTCACATCAGCGACGCAAAGACAACTGATATTGGTGTTAAAGTTCAAGAATAATCTAAGTTTATTGATACCCTAAAGATGGGATATTTATTTTTATATTACGGAAAAAAAAGTTCCAAAGTTTTGGAAAATTGTCGTACGTTTATTTGGTACGTAATTATGAAACCATATCTCGTTTTCGGTTACGTACATTAGCGGTACTTATTCTCTTTAGGGGTACTTAAAATTAAACATTAATTTTCATCCTGTACATAATTATTGCTTGTGATAAAAAAAATTGTTATTTTATCATAACAAGTACACAGGTCATAGCTTCAAAATGACAATTTAGGAAATATCAGGCACAATTTTCTCCAAATTACAGTATTTTTACGTTTTTTATTTCATTTATAATTTGAATGAAAGTCTACTGGATGGGAGTTTGATTATTTAGGTATCGCGTTTAGACTAGAAAATACAAAAAGTATTCTATCCAGAGAATCCCAAGTATCATTTATAAAAAATCTTACATCGATACTGCGATCCTAAAACGATTTCTTCAAGCGACTGGGCATCAGATACTCCTTAGCATATTCAAATACCGATAACAAACTAGACCGTTTTCTTTTTCCTGAGAAATAATTGGATATCACGTCATTGTCTGCAAAAAGAAAATATAATTAGAGGGTCATTAGATGTTTTGGTCTCGTTATTAACTATTTTACTATTATTAACGTTTATCTATATTATAAATATCCATTATTTTTAATATTCTTTCATTTACCCATTCGAGGTCTGTCGCTCTGCAACGTAGTAGGAAGTACATTCTCATTGGCTGAGAGAGATACAAACAGGGCGAATGGAACAAGCCACAGGCAGAGAGTAAAATATGCCATGACCTGTCGTAAAAAAAATCATTTTTATCTTTTCCATTATTCTTTTCATTCGGTTAATTGACCGATTGGTTACTCACTTGTGAGAAGTCGTAGATATTTCTAGCAAAGAATGTAAACGCGAAATAATGATTGATGACGAGAAGTATGACCGCTATGACGAATCCTGGAGAGATTACGCTGACGTAAGGAAAAGACTTGAGAATGTAGAGGTGAGACGCTTGAGCTAACAAGCCAAAGGAAGTCATAACAAGAGGGACATCTTCAAACAATATCAGACACACGTGTATACTGCTTGTCACCTAAAAAGGTTAATATTTTCTCATAATTATTGTCTCTTTTAATTCATTGGACTAAAAGGAGCGATAGTGCATCGTAAATTCGAGGAAAACTCGTGTATTTAATTATATTTAGTATTTTTGGCAAACGACTCCTCGAAAATTTTACGACTCGAGATAGTCCGAAAATACGCGTAATTGGTGAATATTTTGGCAAGCCGATAGTTCAAACGTTTTTCGATCTCGGATAAGAAATGGTTACACGTGAATGTTGAATGCTTTTTAGTGTTGGTAAACACTCGTGATCGAATAGCTCCGAGTAATGCGAACTTCGGACAAAAGACGCAACGATGACAAGTAATAATCGGCAATAACAAAAGAAAATATTGGGACGTGGGAAAAAAAGATATAAATAAAATGCTCGCTATTGGAATATAACTCACTAGAATAAAAATCCTTATTATTTTTTTCGACAGCACAGTGTATTCTTCGACGAGCTCGGCTATGTAGTACAGTCCAGCGGCTGAAAGAGTAAAAATAAAAATATCTGTCAAGCACGAATAACCTCATAAAAATAGGCACGTTGTCAAAATAGCGTAAGACAGGTTAATCAAAAAGCATCTCGATTGTCGAATCATCTTACCGATCGAAATAGTGGCGAAACATATTTGTATTATCAGAGATATCCAGCTTAAAATGTAAAAGAATAACATTGCACACTATCACTTAAAATACATGTTCCAAACACCAAATTCGCGATTATTGACACTGAACGCTTGGTCCCAGGTCACACCGCGTATAATTACTCGTGACAGTTCGATACACAAACGTTTCGGAAGATTACCGACACAGCTGTCGGTAATGTAGGATTCTTTTTTCTTTGATCGTCGATAACAAAAATATTTTTTGGTAAAAATTATTTTTACTTTATCTACTAAAGATGACGATCGCTCATAAATTTAATTAATTTTTTAAATTTTAGTTTAAATGTGGCAAGGACGTAGAAAAATACGGGAATCTGTAGAAATACGCGACTCTTCGATCAGAAGGGTTCGCGGTCTTTTAATTTTCGTTCTTTCTACTTTAGGAATATAGATATTTATATATTTTTTATATTACATATATATGTGTAGAAAAGAATCAAGAAACGAAGGAGAAAGTAACTGAATTCTTTTTTGCACATGAGTGTAAACAATGAAAAAAAAACAGTCGTGAATATTATCATATTTTCACAGTCTCTCGATGGAATCACAAAAATTTTTGTAACTTTAATATTGATGAAGATAATCGCGGTTCGATCATGAACCTGGTTAGCTGGAATGTTCAGCCCGAAATGTACGATCCATGGCATCGACGTCGGTCGACGCGTTGGCTTGAGGAATTTCAGTAAATTTATAAACTTCGGCGCAGTTGAGCGGCGACTCGTTCGGCCTTTCGCGAATTCTCGAATCCTCCTCGAGATTGTCAACAGATTTTTTTTCCTCGATCTCCCCGTCGAGGAATTTTTTTTTCGTCCCCGTATCCTCGCGACTTCCGGTCTTGAAATTGAACTCCCTGCCCGTGGTGTTTTTTTCTTTAATCTCCGAGTCCCTCGTGCCGTCGTACATTTTTTTTTCGTCGTCCTCGAGTCGACGATTCGTCCGATCGGACTCGGAAACTCGCGTCGGGGCTTCCGCAGCCCTGGACTCGAGCGATCCGTTCGCTCCCCCAGCGACTTCGACTTCCGGTATCTTTATATGAAAATCCAATGGCTTCGCTCGCTCACCCGATTTCGCTTCGACTTTGCAATTGAAGCTCTGCATCAGACTGTCGGAATTCGTGCTTTCGTCCCCGGATGCGATGCTCTTCGCTTTACCGTGCATCACGAGCTTTGGATTCCCAACATTTTTGTACTCGGCTGCCTCCGCGTTGCTTATGTTCTCCTGCTTCTTCCACTTGGTGCGACGATTTTGGAACCAGATCTTTACCTGTTTGATTTCGAGAAAAACAAAGCTTACAATTTTTATTTTATTTTTTAAATTAATTATCAATTTATCAATGTTTAAGCTTTACTTAAATAATTCAAACCAGGAGTATTTTTAAAAATGTAAAGGGAATTAAAATTTTAATTGAAGAATTCTTCTGAACAATTAAATATATTTCAGTGTTATCGATTTGTTTCTGGATACGTTTTAATGAGCAATTTCAAAATTAGAGCTTTTTAAAAAATATAAAATTGAAACATTCAAAATCTATCTCAATGTTTGAATTAAATTATCGTCAGTCGCATAAAACTACGAGAATAATATTCAAGTGTACTTCACGTTCTAATGACGATAATTATTGTTATTACGTATTTTATGATGAGATCAGAATATCAATAAACCTGTGTTTCCGTGACGTTGAGTGTTTTCGCCATTTCCACCCTCTCCGACGAGCTGAGATATTTTTTCTTCTCGAATTGCTTCTCGAGAGCGAAAATCTGCCTCCCGGTGAAAGTAGTTCGCGCTTTTTTTTTCTTCTGATCCGCCAAATTGGAATCTTCGGGCAGCGAGTCGAGTCGCAAGCGCGCCTCCTTCTTCGACTTTTCGCCGATCAACGGCGACTCGCTCGAGCTGTTTGACTTTCGACCTCTCGTGCTCGAACCCTTTCCTAAAATGAGAAATCAGAAACAAAAATAAAAAGCAAGCAAAACAAAACGCAAATTACCCTTTAAAGGTCAAATCCCCGAAACTTCGACCTCTCAAACGAAAAATCAAAAGCCAATCGCACAACCGTAATGAGCGCGCCTATTTAATACTTCACGAACTTCACGAACTCCGACAAAGAGACCCGAAAAAAGATACATCAAATCCCATCCAATTCCAACCAATGAAAGAAAGATAAAAAAAAAGGCTTCACCGATATACGAGAGGGGATCGGAAAATCAATAAGGACTCTGTTAAAATAAACACTCTATTAAAATAATTAAACGATCGAGACCTTAATTAATTACAAAGGCCGGAGAGTAGTTTTTATCGTTCTCTATGTACCTCGTGTAAAATCGAATCTCGGTTAAGCGTATATACAGGTCGCTCACCGAGCGCGCACGTACGTCGAGTATGTGCGTTATGTACTTCTTTCTCTGTGCCCTCTATATATGTACGTGGAGATATATATAGACATGTATTTAGCACAATATACATCTATATGCATCCCACATACACATATACATCCACACGTACATACATATATGTATATATATATCTATCTAGAAAGAGGGAGAGAGTCGTGGCTTTCGTAACATGGAATAATAATGAATGTAGGGTGTATCGCGAAACGTTCTGAATGTACTATCTAGTTAAAACGGCTTAGGCAAGCGGCACTTATTGATCGGTTCCACCGACTCATCCTACACAAAGTAACCCCATCGTCATACCCCGCCAACAGTTATGTATACAGTGACATTCTGTGTGGAACGAGGGAGGTGATACGCCAGCCAATTAACACCCCTAAACACGCTCCGTACCAGATAGAGACCGCTCGGGAGAGAGATGCAGAAATCGCGTGAGAGAGAGAGGAAGAGAGAGACGAGATGCCTAGGCATCTCCTGCGATACGCTCTCCCGACGAGGATAACCCAGTGAAATACACCACCAGAGATATTACGGAAATTTGCTCAAGTGTCAACTCTACAATTCCATCAACGTGAAACTTTGTGCAATTCGTTATTCCTGCACTTGTGCTACTCTCTTAACTCTCTTTTTATCGGGAGTCGTTTTTTATCTCGTTAGGGGTGCGTGATTCGTCGTGTTTTGGATTTATAAAATTTCCGAGGTTTTATATGGAATGAATTTGTGAAATTGATTTTAATGGAACGACTGTTGCATTTGGAATGTCGAGTTTTTTAATTTACGATGATTGATATGTTGGATGTATACTATTCAATGTCTGTGATCAACAGAATTTTGAATTTGATGTTATTTGATAGAAATTGATAAGTTATGATCTATTTGGATTTTGTTCAGTGCTCAGGATTGATTATATAATTTGAAACAATTTGAGAAAATTGACAATCCTTAAAATGTGATCAACGTCTGTATCTGTACTGGTATTTTGCTCTTGGCGATCAGGGTGGTCCTGAACAAGGGTCAGTGTTCATGTCTGTAAAATATTTGATTGACCATAGACAGGCATACATAGTCGGCCAAGCGTCTACGTTCGGCTAGTAGCCAGCCAGCACTGGCCCAACGTGCGCTATGTACCGAGGGGCCATAGAGATCACTCCAAACTTAGTTTAATGATGACCTTATGCTAATAACTCGTTGACGGTTGAGGACCGTGAGAACAGTGCTGTTTCATATCTGGGTCAATTATTCATTTTTCCTACGGTAACATGTTTGTATAATTACTGTATTCGATGCTTAATCACCAACTAGAATTTAATGGTGTATTAAGAAGTGATATATAAGAATTATGATAAAACGTAACAAACGATGATGACGAACCTTTAACAATGATTGCAGTAGTTTCTAGAGTTTTGGCTAAATCTCCGTTGCCACGTGGTGCAACGCCACCTACATCCTTCTTCAGTTGTTTCGCGCATAACGATTTATCGTCAGGATCGAGAGCGAGATCGGCGCATGCGTTCCGCGAGGTTGACTTGTGCGAAGAAATGTTGCGATCAGACTTCGTCGATTCTACGTGGCTCGATGAATCCTTCGATCTCGCATTGACCGAAAGATTGAGAGGAGCGTCTTCAAATTTGTTGAGAATGGCGCCACTTGGCGATTTATCGATAGGTCTACAATCCAGTCTGCGATTGTCGCCGATCGATGGCGGTATCAGGGACAATTTCCTCGCTGGATAGTCTTCAATGATCGAGTAATCGGAAGTTATAGTGTCGGAGGACTGAAGCGATGACTCCGACTGGATGAACGAGGCCGCCAGGGGCGCTGGCGACTGCGAATTCTGGGAATAGTCCTGAACGCAAGATTCGGGGGAGTAAGGAACGAGTCGCTGCTTCGGGGACTCGTCGAGTGGACGATACGGCGCCTGAAAGCTCGAAGTTGCCGGTGCAACAAGTCTCTGAACGTTTAAAATCATTTCGTTGTTAGTTCCGGTCGTCCGGGATTCCGGGGTCGGGGCTCTGGACGCTTTGACCGTTCTCTCGTGACGCGTCCAGCCCAGAATGTCGCTTATCATGTGGGCCGTAGGCACCCTAGGGGGCGCTGCGTAAACGTGCTCGTGCCAAGTTCCGCTTACGGCGCTCGCGTCGCTGTTTACTTCGCTTCCCGTCGTGGCGCTGCTGTCGCTGCTGACCTCGCTGCTCCGACTTCGACTTCGTCTTCTCCTTCCGTGTCTCTTGATCTCCCCCTCCCCGAATCGCGATCTGCGCGATAGATTCATCGATTTCTCGCTCTGGATCGCCTCGATCGTCGACGCGATTCTATCCTCGCTCTCCAATCCCCGCGGGCTCGTTTCTTTCGCATCTTTGACGATCGCTTCCTCCTCGTTGTCCATTTAAATCGGATGTGTCTCGAACGCGCGCAACTTCCACTTCGACTCGACTCTTTTACGACTTCCCAGCGAGCTCTGAAACTACCTGTAGCTTCATTCTACTCTTCCTCTCGTTATTTACTCCTTTATTTTCTACTCTTTATCTCTGCACGAGAACACTCGGCTCCCTTCTCTTTTCGTACGATCTTCTCGTTCTCGACATTCCGGGAACGATTATCATAATCGTCGAATAATTTCTCATCACTGGAAACATCACTGCAATTATTATCACGACCATTTAATCCGTTATCCAGCGACTTCCACCCGAATCGTGAACATTGAAGACAAACTTTTCGATCGAAAAAAAAAGATCGCGCTCTTTAACGTACTTCCGGTTTTTTTTTCTCGTTCAGAAATTATAAAATGTGACGAACAGTGATAGAGAGAAAGAGACGAGGAGGAAAAAAAAACAATCACTTTAGTGGGTTTATATATGCACCGGGGTTTGGCACAGCTCAATAAATATTCCACAGGCTCTCCCGTTATTCACTTTAGCTCCGAGTGGTGCACACGTACATGTAGATACGTACGGTAAATTCTCGGTTCATACGTCCCATCCATGCATTCGCTTCATATTGGACGCGTAACCTCTCAAACGTTCTCTGCCCCTGGATTTATCGTTTTTTGGCGAACGAGACGACTCTCGGTGATGAAAAAAAGTGCAACAATAGCGCGTGGAGGGATGAAAAAAGGGTGGGAACGCACGAGGGCGGCAGGTTTGAAAAAAAAAAGTGTCGGCTATGAACCCGATAAACACGTGGAATCCACGTGCGTGTATGGCGCACTCTGGGGAGTTACGTTGAACCGAAAGTTGCGTGTTTAAGACAGCGATGAAAGAGATGGGAAAAGAGACGGAGAAAGACACGCGCGCACACGGAGCCAGTTTGTCGCTCGTGCAGAAAGCTTTTCGGGCACGTGATCACTCTTTGCGCAGTCTCTCTTTCTCCTTCCTTCTCTCTATTTCTCTCTCCCTCTCTTTCTCTCTTTCGCTCTCTTTCTCTTCCTTTCTTCCCCTCTCCCTCCCTCTCGCTCTCTCTCTCAGTCTCTCCTTTTCCAGGCACGCTAAAGGATATTTAGCCGGTCGAAGAGAGCTCAGTACTGGCGCGTGGGCAAGCTCGTTGACGCCCGATTACTGACTGATTGTCGCAAGATTGAGGGTTGAAACGGGTGGGCCAGAGAAGAGGAGAGACGATCCTTCCCTCTCCCTGGCTCTCCTCCGGTTGGCATCGCTTACCGGTGAGAGCGAGAACGAGAATTACGGACACAAGCGGAGAGGGATGCTCGTTCGCGTGATCCCCGTGTGTGCATGACTCTAACTCTCTATGTATATATTATATACTTATATGTATATATATATATATACATATATGAGAAAAGGGGTGAGGAACGAACGTTGCGGCTATTGGGGATGCCCGAAGAGGGAGCACGACTGCTGATGGGGTTATTCGACGGGACGAAAGGGGAAGCTGCTACTGCTGCATTCTCTCTCTGCGAGTTGATGCTGCTTCCTCCTCCTCATCTCGCTCTCCTCTCCATCCTCCATCAACCTGCTTCTTCCCTATGCCCTCCCCCCCGCTGCCCACCCCCTCTCATCTTCCCTCCACCAACGATCTTCATCCCCCTTCCTGTTAACCCGCGTTACGTTCCGACAAGCTAAACCGTCCCAGGCTACTATATACTATCACCACAAACGCTGTAAATTCTCCATCTCTCTTTGTTGATGAGTCTCTCATCCCTACCCTCAGACCTCCTCAATATACATACACACGTACCTACATGGGCTATTTCACATGAGATGGAACGATTATTTGGACGAGGGAATTTTCGAAAGCCATTTAAGGATGTTTATCCTCGTACAGGCCTGTTCAAAAAGTAATCGAGGATGAAAAACCACTTGGGCATTCGAATTAATTAAGGATGCCGGTAATCGGATTGATGATCAATGGCAGAGATCGGTATGGGCGACAGAAAAAGGAATCGCGTTTGATTATTTTTTGACTGGATTAATTCGATACTCGAGATAATGGAGATTGTGTTGTATTATAATTTATGTATTCGATCGGTAAAGAGTCAATTTACATCGAGGAAACCCGTTCGCGTGCACAACTCGCGATAGCTCTTGGCTACTGAGGTGCAAAAGGACACAACACCGAAATGAGTTTACGATTGACATTATCCCAGTTGCGCCCTTTTGTACATTAATAGCCGATATATCGGGTACATAGTAACAGACATAGATATATTTATTTATCTCGGTCGCTCTCTCTGTTCCCTGGAAAGCTGCTCCCTCCCATCCCGTTCCGGCGCACCTCCGGGGCACGCTCTCAACGACCCGCACGGATCAAGCTTCACAACTAATAGAAAAGCGATAATCCGTACAATATTCATTGACGTTATGTATCCATCCTACGATGCTTCATTCGAGCACTTCGGATATGAACAACGGCGATTAAAAAAGCATTTCGGATACTCCGATTGTCAACAATTTTTATCTCGCGGGACATATATATTTCCCCTTTTAATTCCGATCAGTGGAAAATGAGCGTTGACCTTTTGGAGACCTCGAGCCGATGCGTCGCAAATTGATTCATCACAAATATGCACATGTTCATTTAGATTTTATTGATGAGTTCAATATGAGATCTAGTCTTAGACTCGATCTTACACGCAAAATTACAATTGTCTAAAAAAATAAATAGATTGCATAAATAATACTAGCATTGCTTTTCTTCGATTCGCAACTATTTACAAGATGATGCACGATTTTCATTCAAGACTGTCATATTTGGTATTCACGTTAAGCATAAATTGATACCTGATTGCATGAATTTCACGAATGCCTCGCAGCATGAATCTATGTACAGGCATTCGATGTCTTTAGCAATTATCTTCAATATGTATCCGTACAGAATTCAGCTCGGTTACTCCCACGCTTTCTTTCCAACTTTCATTATGAAATTAGATCGAATTAAATCACTTAGTAGTAATCGTATAAAAGTAAAAATCGAATGAAAATATGGTTAGCTAAGTCAGGTCGGAAAAGAAGGATCAATTCTTGCTGGATAACTCGTGAAAGAAGGCTTCGATCGGCAGAGTTGGTTTCTCCGGGTTGATCTTGAAGCGGCTGCTGATAACGGCGGAACCTTCGGCGCTGGAGGGAGATACAGAGACAGCTTTGAACATTCCGGGTTTGTCATACAGAGCTGATGCAGAGCTCGTTAAATCGGCGACACTCTGCGACGCTTTTGCGAAAAGATCTTCCTCAAGTTGCGAATCTATCGTCGCTTGACTCTCCTTTACGAGCGCCTCGGTAGGCCCGACCTCATTTGTCGGACTGGCCGTAGTCGCGGCCTGATGAGAGTATTCATAAATATTTACATCATCCAGAGGCTGCGAATTTTCCGTACTAATGGTCGGAGCGTCCGAAATCGAGGACTCCTCGATGTGAATCGTCGTCGAGGGGGTCGACGCGCTCGTTTCCTTATCCTCGCTAGTCACAATCGTGTATTCTTCCGTCTGCTCGCTGGTCTTGAAGCTCGATGGATCCGTCACCAAGAGCTGAGAAATCGCAGGAGAGTAGAAACTCGTTTCCTCCGGGATCATCTCCGTCGCTTCCTTCCTCGTCGTCCTCGGGTCGCTCGTGAACATCGCAGGTTTCATGTGCGGAAGACGTCTCCTGGCTGAGAATATGTTCTCATTCCTTACGGACGTCTGTCTCGTAGATGTCGTCGCTTCATCGTCTTCAGATGTCTGAGGCGTTGTGCTGGAAATTTTGCTTCTGTAGAGATGATTGTTCGGCCGCCGTTTCGGTGTGAACTTGTTGATCCTCTCGGTTGTTGAATTGACCTCGTTCCGACGAGCGTTGTAGGACGGAGTCGTTGAGGACACTCTGTAAGAGACTCGGGACATGTGTCTGTATCTTCCTGTCGTCGACTCCACCGGTTGGTTCTCGTTATCCTGCGTATTCTTTAAACTTCCGGTCTTATGACGACTCGGTGGTGCCTCCGTGGTCGTTGACATTCTGCTGCGATAATCAAGACGACTCTTGTAATCCTTGATACTGAAACGAGGTCTGGTCGAGTTTCCGAATCTCATGGGACGCATTCTGTGCACCGGAGCTCGAGTCGTGTGCGCTGGCTCAGTGGTAGTTGCAACCGTTGTCGTCCTAGAGTACGGAGTTCTCGTCACTGTCGTTGGTCTGATAGTCGTAGTGGTCGTTGTTGACGATGGAGTCGTTGCTAGAGTTCCCTCTGTATTGATGAAAAGTTCCTCCAAAGGAATGTTCGTGTAAACGTTCTTCACTATTTCCGCATCGGAGATGTTTTCCTGCTCGCGAGTCGGCGAACTCGAAGAACTAGTCGAGTAACTGGAAGTATCGTAATTGACTGGAGATTCTTGACCCAGAGCCTGATTTCCGTCATGGTTCGGAGTGTAGAAGAGCGAGTCATGCTCGCCATAAGTATAAGACTGCTGTGGTGAAACTTGTTCAACACCACCATAATACGATTCCGGACTAACCGTTACGTAATCTTGCTCATTAGATCCTAATTTATTTCCATAGGCATCGAATTTCTTCTTTTCCGTACTGGTCGTTTCCGTCTGAGCTTGAGTCGTTGTCGTAGGTTTCGGTTTTCTTCTTCTGGTCGATTCGGTCTCTACTTTCTCGTACCTGGTATAATCCTCTTCCTGGTAACTGGTCCGCGTTGTTTCCGGTTCCTGAGTCGTTGTAGTCGAGGGTCGCCTTCTTCTTCCACTGGATACGTTGCCGACCGTTGGTCGTCGCGTCCTGGGCCTTTGAGTTGTCGTTGTAGTCGTCGTTGATATCGTTGTTGAAGTCGTCGTCGGCTCGGTAGTTGTCGGGGTAAAGTCGTCTGTTATCGTCGCTATTGAAGGGAAAATCGTCTCCTGGAAAGCCGGTGTTGGTTGCTCGGTCGATAAGAGTTGAGAGTAGAATCCTGGAGTTATTCCAGGACTCTGAACAATCGGATGTGGTGAGAGTGTTGACAATCGGTACTGCTCCTCCTGATGGTATGTCTGTGGCTCGTAGGGAGGTGTCGTCGTTGGTTTTCTTCTTCGAACTGGTTCCTGAGGTGGCGCGGTCGTCGTTGGTTTTCGTTGACGAGTTCGAACCGGGCTTGTCGTAACCTCAGGAGTTTGATAAGTCACCTTTTCAGGCTGCGTTGTCACTTTAGGATAGAAATCATACACTGAGCTGACGTTTTCCGGCTCGTAAATGATCGCCTGAGGAGCTGGTCGGACATCCTTGTATACGTTCTTTTCGTATTCTTGAACGTACTGTTGCTCCTGAACTCTAGAAACGTCTTGAGGCTGGTTACCAAAACCGTAAGTAACTGTAGTATCGATGTACTGAATAGTCGGTCTGGGTGATTCCGTAACTACTTGAGATACCGTCGTAACTTCCTTTGCGGCCGCAATACGACCCAATTCGATCTGCTGCTGCTGTCTGTGAAGTTCCTGCTCTCGAAGTCGCTCCCGGTCTCGTTCCAACAGTTGCTGTTGAAGTCGGAATTGCTGCTCATTGAAGTGTTTTAATGATAGACTCTCTGGAGTCTCATAAATCGTTTCTTGCTGCTGGTTGATCAGCGGCAACGGATTACTCTGGTAATATTGCTGCTGCAACTGTTGTTGCTGAATTTCAGGACGAGGGAACAAAAAGTTGTTTTGACTCTGTCGAACACCATCCGTATTAGGCGATTCTGTATTGAATTTCGCTGGTCGATTTGCTTTCGGTAGAACTTCATTGATGTCCGGAGTGACTTTGCTCTTAGCAGGAGCTGGTGACCAGGCAGGTGGAGGTGGTGTCAAATGTTGTTGCTCCGATATATAATAAGTATTCACAATACCATTGGAAAATGAACCTTCCGAAGGTATGCTGTTGTCCAAACTAGGATTCTTTTTAGTATACTGTGCATAATGTTCTTGCTTCTGTCGTGTGTTATCAGGCTTAGAGGGTATGAACTTTTCCGTCGTCTGAACCGGTCTGACCGTAGAGAAATGAGTAGTATGAAGATTATCGTAAGTCGATGATGGTCTGAAATTTCCAAAAGCAGCGAAACCAGGTTGCGGACCCGCTGGAGTTGCGTAGCTCACTTCGTGGCTCTCGTGGACCAGGAAAGCCGGATCTCGTTCCGGATTCTTGTATCCAGGTACCGGATGATTAACCTGAGTATAGAAATTACCGGAACTCTCTTGTGTCAATTGAGTACCATGTTGCAAGAGAGAGGACGCGGGATATCTCTCATAGATGTTATCAGGTTGTTGTTGCGCTTCGTGCCCCGTGAAACTGGACGGTCCGTTAGAGCTTGGTGGCTGGAGATACAGCTTGGCGTTCGACAACTTTAAGGACTCGAAATGCGGTTGAGAACTCTGTTGTTGTCTCACCGGTTGCTGCCCATTGTATTCATTCAAAATTGGACGATTCTTCGTCGTCGCCAGACTATGCGAACTCGCCGCTACTGCGACACCCTTGCCGAAATACTGGCCATTCCTTATGTCAGATCCAATCGGATGTGAGATTATGTACTGAGTAGGCTGGCGTAGAAAAACGTCGTTGTCTCGCAAGATCACTTTGCGATAAGGATCGATCTCGTAACGAACAGGCTCACGCGGTGGTGGGACCAAGAACGAGTACTCTCGAGTTTCCGAAGCGACGTGATTGGTAGGTGACTTCGATGAGTCCGAATTTCCTCGCACCTTGCCAACCGAGTGTCCGAATACGCTGAAACTTCCAAGAATGCTCGGTGGACTGTAGTCCTGATGATGATTCGGTTTGCTCAACTTTGGGCCCAATTTTTCCGTCTTCGCGAGATGTTCCTGGAGCTTTCCGTGAACCGGATGCGTCCCGGAGTGTCTCTCGTTCAGGGAACTTCCTGAATTTGTCAAATGTTGACCTGTGTTTTTACTCTCATAACTCGCCAACGGTCGCCAACCGTTCGCTATCATCGAGGAACGAACTCCTGCCTAAAATGATAAATCGAAACAGGGTTTGAGGCCAATTTATCATTCGTATAAGGTAATTCGTACTTGTTCGAAAAAATTAAATACTCACAGGGACTCCTCGATTCAATTGAGCTGTTGTTTGAGCCAGTCCCCATATCAACAAGATATCTGAATAAAAAATAAGTTATGCTAATCTTCGTGTATTGCAAACTTCATACTCAATTAACTTTACGATGGGACTTACGACATAATTTGACCTTCGTTATCATTTTTCCGGGGCATCAGCTCTCCGGATTGAAATGGAAACTGAAACAAATTGAAAATTGTGTTTAATAGCAAACAAAGTATTTTTTAATGATGTATTTTTAAGTATAATAGTAATATATTAGTAATATACTCTCATGTCGATATTAATCCCTAGCTCATGGATTTATGTTTATTGCTATATTTTACAACTTTTTTAAATTGTATTTTCATTCTTATTTCACAGTTTAGAAATATTTAATATTTATGTTTTATGAAGATTCTATTTAAAATCTAATGTTTTCTATTATCGAAGCAACTTTCGTTTTCTATGAAAAAATCGCATTAATTTTCTTTGAAGACTGAATTCCGTGGATAATTCTTTTTCCTAAATCTGTTGAATTTTGCAATAAAAACCAAGGGGAGGATTTTAGTAGGTGATAAATATAAATTCACGATCTCTTATCACGGGTGGTACTTTGAAGAAACGAATTATTCACGAATCCAGAAGGATAATTGGTCGCGCTCTGATTCCGTATTGTATCGCCTTTCCCTTTCTGCTCTGCGACTTCGAGTCACGTCGCAAGCGTACGAACAATAAATTTTTATAAATTTTCTCAGCAATCGAAAGTTCCCATTATTGAATATGTATACAGAATCGCGAGTGCCATTGAAAAAAACGATCGCATTCGGTGATTTTGCATTTTAAAATGTAGAACCGAGACTCATTTTTTTTCTTATAACTTTATTAAATATGGAATTATGCTCCAGGAGCATTAAAATTTGGAGAAAGAGAGATAATAGTGTTTCGATACCTCGCTTTCAGAATCGCGATTTTCCCCGAGCAATTTTTTTGTTCTCGCTTTACGAGACCGGGGAAAAAAAGGTTGAACGTGAAACGGAGATCAATGGTTCGTGTAATAAATTGCAGGGTCGTAAATTCATAGCATACCGTTCCATTGTACATATCTTAAAAGCGGCAGGAAAGCAATAATTTCCATATACATTTAACGATACGATTTTAAATTGACGATAAAAAAATGCATTTGGAGTAAATATTCCCGTAAATATTTTCACTCTTTATCGAGTGAAATTCGATTTCTTTCGTGCAGCAGTCGTATTTCGAGGGGAAGAAAAAAACGACGTCTGCTCAATTAATCGTTAATTACATGGGTATTAATTTCAACGTGGAAAAAAGCTGCGAATTTAGAGTCAACAAGGCAAAAACCTATTCATCAATCTTCTTTCTCTCTCTCTTCCTTGATTTTTAAACAATAGATTATGTCGTTGTGCAACGCGAGATTGAAACAAGTGTTTCTCAAGCACTTACATGCATAATACGGTAAAAACTTTCACCTCTAACAATGACAGATGAGTCCCGATGTTTCAATGCAGATCTCCTGACATAACGCGAATCTCGAAAAAAAAAAAAATCCATCAAGAAATCTCCTGAATCGTATTTTCTACCGACTTTGCGTAAACGCAAAAGACTCGGATTCATGTTGAAGAAAAAAATTTCGATCTGTTCGAATCTAATGAAATTATTGATCGATTCCTCTCGTTTCCTCTGCTCGGTCCGAGTGGACAAAATTCTCGAATCGGTGAAAGAGATGAAAAAAGAGAGGTTGATGACTAAGAGGCGAAGACATACGCGAGGAGAGCTCAGGCTCGATCTCTATCCGTTACGATGACCCAGATTTTTCGTTCAACGAGCGCGCATCCGCGTGTCTTCGAGCGAGTGAAAATTCGAAGAGTGAGCAAGGTACCTTAAGTGCCGTAATCAGAGGCGTAAAATCAGATCGCACGTACGTACTATTATTTATTTCGAAATTTTTCTCTCATTTTCCCGAGCTTTGGAAGCTCCGTGATATTCACAATGTTTTTCTTTTTTTTCTCTCGCGGGGAGATCACACACACACGATCTTTCCTTCATTCAAATTGGAACGAATCACTTTCGTGACAGATCTGGCTTGAAGAAAAAAGAAAATGTAGCGTGCGCGAGGATCGTGTGTGCGCTCCGTCGACCGGCTTCGTTTCTTCCTCGATCGACATTGAACCTGTTAACGCGCGAAAGAAAGCACGATTCACCCTGACAATGATTTCGCGCTCTATTACTAATCGAGCGAGCTGCGAGCAGTACCGATTGAAAGTGTTAAACCAGGTCATGGATTCGTGAGGAGGAGAGGAAGAAAAAAAGATGCTGATCGGTTGACCACGGAGATGCTTGGAAAAGTGTTTTCTTCCTCCGATCAAAAATTTCACAGGCACCTTTTTTTTCCCGATAATTCGAGGATTTCTCCGTGCCGCTTTTATTTTTTGTCACCGACCGGAAAAACGGGAAAATAAGAAAAGTGAAAATACGCGACGCCATTTTTATATTTCCCGGATGCGAGAGAATAATAACGACCACGCTCCGCGGGGCTACTAAATTTCTATGTTCAAGTGGATACTTTTCCGAGAGGCGCGAGATGATGGGCAGAATGCGCGCACTTCGCGAGAGAGCGAGAGGGACGAGAAAAATTGTCCGAGTAAAAAGGGAACGAGACGCGTGTGCCTCGTGAGTCTTTATTGCCTTTTCCTATGAACATTTTACAAAGCGCTATTACGAAAGTAGACCGTATGATGCTTAGCCTTCATTTCTATTAGAAATTGCAATTTATCATGAAGGTATGCGCGTATTTATTTGCGGCCGTGCGCTCGGAGCCGACTTTGCGCGAATTGAAATGTTCAAGAAACGAGCAAGAAAGTCAATATTCATTGCGTTTTGTTCGAGCGAATAATATTAGTTTTTCTTTTTCGCTCATCCTCGCCGCACGTGTGTACGAAATTGCATCTCACGCGCGCGCATCCTTCAATTTCTCTCGTTTAAGCTCCACAAAGTCATTCGAGCGATCTCCTCGGAGCAATCTTTTTTATCATCATCGATTCTCAATCCTGCGATTTTTACAAATATTTTTTCGAAGGATAAAAAAAAATGGAAACGGAAGTTAGAAATTGGAACTTTGCTTTCTTCGCGACGAACTCGTTTTCTCGTCGAATGCTCTCGGCTATAAAAATAATCAAATAATCTTCGCGTTGAATCTTACCGAAAGAAAATGGATGTTGACGAGATTCTTTGTCCCCGTCTCGGTTGTAAATTAAATCACGCCTCCAGATCAGATTGTGCTTAGAGCGCGTATGAGAGAATAAAAGAATAATAAAAACGAGAAGAAACGGGAAACGATTTTGTCATGCCTCGTTGTAAACCAGTGTTACCATTAATTACCTAACGAAGTAAAGTACAGCGCGCGGGAGTCAACTGGCAAAACTGTACCAGATTGCGAGAATCTCAATTTTTCTTCGTCTCTCGTTCTTTCGGTTCCTCGGGGTGGAGAAGCTCGCGCGGCAACTTTCTCTCCGTTGGAATAGTGTAAATCACGCGAATAATTTTTTTCCACACATGCACTCACCTATCCTGTCCAGATGCTTCGATAAGAATTACATTTTTTTTTCTTGATTTAACGATTTTTTGAAATCGTCTAATATTGAGGTGGACGGGAGTTTTATGGTCTCGTACAGGGAAATTGTAAATTACGCGAATTCTTTTTCCGCGCGTGCACTCGTGTCCAGATGTTACGAAGATAAGAATTATATTTTTAATTTAACGATTTTTTGAAATTTTTACAATTAAAATGCACAGAAATTCAATAATTTTATGCAAGGAAATAAAAATCAAGCAACAACTTTCTTTTTTCACACATGCACTCCCCCATCCGGATGAGAATTATTTTTTATTATTTTCGTTTTAATTTTATGATTTTTGAATATCGTCTAAAATTAAAGCAGGCGGAAAATCTATAATCTTGTGCAATAAAAATTAAAAACACGTGCATAATTATTTATCTTTCACGTTTGCGGTATTTACAGCGCGCTCAGATCTTTTAAAAATAAAAATAACACATTTTTACATTTAACTTAACGATTTCTTAAAATTGTCTAAAATTGAAGTGGACGGGAATTCGATAATCCTGCGCAGGCTTTGGACTGAAGAAATCAGCGATCAACCTGCCCGTAACTAATTTATTCATTCGTTCGCTCGTTGGGAAAAAAAATTGTTGATGCAACGAGTATGCATGCGGATAAATATATTTTTTTGTTTTTTTTTGCTTATTCCTTTTCTCATTCGGGCCCTGTATTTGAAGAAAAATCGTATACTGCTCTTTTCTACTTGCTTTTCCAGGAAGTGTATTACGAAATCCTGTTCAACGAGATCTATCGGTGCTCGCTAAAATACACGTTTTGTATGTCGGGAACAGAGACAGTAGTGAGCCAGAAAAAAAAGCAATTACCGAGTTATGAAAGTACTCGATAAAATTGTTACTTGTATTATTGAATTTTAACACAAATTGCGAACTTACGAAATGGTGATCCATATAATTCAAAAATTATGAATTCTTTACACAATGGATCGTTATCGAGGAAAAAAATGCTGTTTCACTCGCTCATTTGGTGATAAATCGTGTCACTATTTTTTTTGCCTTTCACAAGAATGTTGATCGATTCTTCAACTTTCCATCTCTGCGCTAGTCGACTTTGAAAAATGAAAAAAAAAGTGAATCGATGACTCTCTCGTTCTAATTTCATCCAGGCTATCGAAATTTTCAGCCTCAATTTCATTCGATGCTCGAAGTGACGAAAAAAACACACGCAAGAGAAGATCAATTTGTTAAATTATGTTATTAAGCGTTGAACATAATTTAAAAGCCTAATTTTTTCTCGTCGAAATCCTTTTTCGTAATATCCTGGTGAAGGTCCGACGATCGAAGTATCAAGTGCCGAGAGTTGAATACGAGAATAATTCTATGCAACCTAGATGAGCACACAATGAAGAAAAATATTCCTCAATTATTCGCTATTTTGATGAAATACGAGAATTGTGATCTCTCCCTTTTCTTTTTTAGATAAATTGGGTATTTTTCAAAATTAATGTGGAGAACTTTTCTATCTTGCATTTTCAAAATAATTTTCTATATAATTTCTCAAGAGACAAATTTAGATTATTATCGCGAATAATTCTAATTTATTGCTATTTTGACATATTAATTGATTTTTAAATTTTCGAGAGAAATAAATTTTAGTTCGTAAAAAAAATTTTTAAATTATAAATAAATTTTCTATTTTTTAAATTCAAGACAAGAAAAACTTTGCAAAATTGAAAATTGTGTTTGTCTATAAAATTTTCGAGAGCATTATAAATTTAATCTTTTACAATCTTTGTGAAGAGGAATAAGATTTTCACGAGCGGTGGATCGCAAATTAATTTGTAAATAGAGCAATTATTTGGATCTCGAAAAATAGAAAACACAATGAATAAATTCATGAGGTGCAAACATGTCAACGATGCTTACGTATTCAGCTGGCATTTGAACGTAACATTTCACTCGGCATGACCCTAATATTTGCCGAGTGAAAACTGTACCATCAAACTTATAATATGTACATCCGTCCTCCCGAATCTAATTAGCTATTTGAATTTTTATCACGTATATCCAACTATTTTTATGACCGAATTTTCTTTTTTTTTCTATTCTCGATTTCAGGGGACAAGTCGTGACCGGAAAAAAGGTCACATTCCGGCGACACGATCATAGATTTTTCGGAGAAAGTAAACAGAGGATCGTCTCTCCGATTAATCGTGAGATAAAAAAAAGGTAAGAAAAAAATTGAGGAAAGAATTTTTTGCTTCTCGAAGGATCCTCGGAAAAAATCCTCGTCAATGACAGCGAGAATCGTCGCGCTGAAAACTGCAATTATCTCCGGATGGAGAAATTAGCCGGAAGAACTTTTTCAATCTCTTTTCCGTTTTTTGAATCGTTTTTCATGGTCGATCTGTCGTCGCAATCGGTAATTGTGTCAGGAGGTTAGTAGTCACTTACACTTTAATGCGAGACACGAAGAAACTCGTGACCACGTGGTTGATTCGATCGAATCTACTTGATTTTGAAGTTTGTCAAAAATTTCGAAAAATTTGACATTTATTTTCTGGGCAATTTACACCAGGACGTATTCCATTATTATTATAATCGTTCATTTTAAAAAAACACCCTGAACCATTATAAAGCAAAAAAATAAACATCAAATTCAATTTGTAAATAAAACTTATAAAAAAGTGCGTTAAAAATTTATTTACTCACCGAAATAAAATTCAAATAAAACGTAATCACTTGCAGGAATAAAAACAAACACTTAAAAAAAACAAGCTTTTTCGAGTGTGCAAAAAAAAGTTTGCCAACGATGATGAAAAAATCACACTTTGAATCCGTGCGATAAAATCCCCGAAAACATCGGAGAGCGGTTTGGGACGTTTACCGATGAAGAAGTTTGCGCTCGGTCCGATAGACTGACAGAGCTCGCACTGACCAAGAGTTTGCCATTATACTCGCTCCGCTCGCTCCTCTCCATCACACGCTCGAAACCGGGCGGCAGTCTCCCCTTCTCGGGATCGTTTTTAAAAGAAAGTAGGCTCCACCTGACGCTCCTTTTCGTATTTATCCTCTTATCTGGATTCTATTGCTCTTGTGTGTATTTTTAATAAAAATTCACACGAAAAGTGTCATCGAACATAAAATTCTCCGAGGCTCTGTGTACATACAAGACGAAATGGTCCATTTGGTATTTGGGTAGATTTATGAATTTTTGATACGAACGTGGAAAAACAATTTTTTTCAAAGCTTACGAGTGTACGTTTTATCGTAAATTTTTCTCGGAATAAAAATGAGAAAGTATGAATGAATATATGTAAATATTTACTATAGCGAGAGATAATAACAAACATTTGCTGTTCCTTATACGTTCTCTGATTTTGTAAAGAAAATTTTTATAAGGTGTATTAGTAAATTCGTAAAAAAGTATCTTTTTCAATTTCAATCTCGTAATTGGGGTGCGAAAGACACAATTTTTCGAAATAAATCATTAAATTTCAAGAAAGTCGATGTTGAAATAATCTTGAAATAAAAATCAATTATGGAGCAATAATAATGATGTGAGAAATCAAATCGATCTTCCCGGTGTTCATGTATTTCAGAAATGACAGCACACGTTAAACGTAGAGACACAGAAAAAAATAAAAAACAATAAAGAAAACAAGAGGCTTTGCTTTTAAATAATTTGCTATTTCTACACGTTTTCTTCATAATGCTCGAACTAATAGGTACTAAAATAAACCAAAAATTCACAACGAAAAAGCTGTGAGAGTTGACTTTTGGGCTCATTGTTTTTTTCCACTTACATTTTTTTATTGCGATGTAAAATTTGATTTCCTCGTTGGTACGCTAATTTGGCCTACTCGATTCCTCTTTTTCTTATTTAATGTTAAATATTCTAATTGAGACCGGTTCTTGTATACACTTTTATAAGCAATTCCAGTCATAATTTTTACAAAAATTTTTTCCTCCCATGAGAAATCGAAGCTTTCGAAAGTTTCCACAAATAGCGCTTGTAATCGTCATCGACTTTACCGACGAACACGATGAAATTCTCCGGTACAAAACATATAGGTTAAACAAAATACAAATGATCACATGTTATCTCTCTGTGTGCGGTTCCTGTGAAAAAAAATAAGATTGACGCAGTATTTGAAAAATCTGGTCGACAATGGCTGTATTATATAAATTCTCGAATTATTCGAGAACATGTAGATCACTGAAAGTAAACACGTTAATGTCGGAAATAATTACGAATCGTGGATTTCGTACGGTCGTCAGCGAACCAAAACCAACCATCGGGTTGCTAAAAGTAAGTGTGATCGGTGCAAGTGTCGGTGGATTGATCGGCATAGGTTATGCGTGGCAAAAGATTAATCGAAGCCGGAAAAATTTCGCTCTGGACGGTAAAGAGATCGAAATCGATGTTTTAAAGTACAAACCGCCGGTCCCAGCGTCTCGGAGCGTGAGTAAAAATATTCTTTTTTTATAAACAATTGTATCTAATTTAATAACAAATCAAATAATTTGTAATAAAAATCAAACGAAAATATCGATTATTCCGTAAATTAAAAATTTCTTTCAGATCGTTTCTCCGGTCGATACAACTGGATTAAAGTTAACGCTCTATCAGTATCAGACCTGCCCTTTTTGCTGTAAGGTTGTAAAATAATGATTTATGTCAAAAATCCAGATTGTTTGTTCGATTGCTTCAACTTGGTGAATGCATTCACAGGTCAGAACTTTCCTTGATTATTATGGCGTGTCTTACGATGTCGTTGAAGTGGATCCTGTTTTGCGAAAAGAAATTTCATGGTCCAACTACAGAAAAGTACCGATACTTCTGGCCAAAACAGCTGGGGGCTATCAACCTCTCAATGACAGTTCCATGATCGTTTCAATTTTGGCATCATACATTTCTGACAACAAACACAAAATTGAGGAATTAGTCAAATATTATCCACAAATAGGAGTCTACGAACCCAATGGAAACTTGAAACATGAGATAGTCAACAAGTATTTCCTCATGTACCAAGGATCGCTCCCCAAAAATAGATCTCTGGATGATATAAAGTAAGTATTTTCCATTAATACTAAGTTTATACAAAAAATCTTAGAAACTTTATTTTCAAAATTTACATAAAAATCAGAATTTAATAAAAAGTAATATACATTATAAGACAAAATATTGCCAAATTTACTGCATGAATCTTTGTTATATTTACATGAATTCAATGTTTTCTAATAATAAAATCTATTAACAGAGAGGAACGAAATTGGAGACAGTGGGCCGACAGTGTTTTTGTTCACACATTGTCTCCCAATGTCTACAGAACTCTGGGAGAAGCTTATCAAACGTTCAACTGGTTTTCTGATGTAAGAATAACATTATCTTTCAATAGCCAGATGAAAATATATTAAAATCTCTATTAATATTATCAAATTAATATTTAAAGGTCGGAAAATGGGAAGAGTACTTTCCCGCATGGGAGCGTTTCATAATGATAAACGTAGGCGCGTGTGCGATGTGGATGATCGGCAAGCGTCTAAAGAAGAGACATAATTTAAAAGAAGATGTGAGACAATCGTTCTACGATGAGATCAATCATTGGCTCTCTGCGATAAAATCTCGTGGTGGAGTCTTCATGGGAGGACAAAATCCAGATCTTTCGGATCTCGCTGTTTACGGAGTCCTGAGGAGCATCGAAGGTTGCGACGCATTCAAAGATGCTATGGAGAATACGACACTTGGAAATTGGTATCAAGCTATGAAAGAACAAGTGGACAATCACAGCGGTAGTGTTTACCTTCCACGCTGAAATAATTTTTCATTTTGGTAAATGAGTTACCTGTAGATAGTTTTCAATCAAGCACTTGTCCAACATTCTGATTATTACGGAATTTACTTTTCACGTTCTTTGTGCAACAGATATTTTTTCCAGTACCGTTATCAAAATTTGGCACTCGAGAAAAATGACTGTAAAATTGTAAACCAAACGAATGACGCTTCTTTAATAAATAATATAATATAAATCCACGTACAAATTGAGCAGTTGTATCTTTTAAATAGTTTGAAACTCGTTGTAGAAATGTTTTTACGAAATTATGAAAAATTACAAAAAAATGTATAAAAATTAATAAAATATTCTCGCGAATCATCGTCACTGAATTGAAATTTAAAATACATATGAAACTGTAACTAAATAACATTTTAATCAATTAAATAATATAAAACAACGTACAATTTGGCAGGTTGTATTTTTTATCATAAAGTGCAAGGAATTTGGCGATATTTTAATATAAATCCTCGATTTTCATAGTCTGCTACACCGGTTTCCTCCGGATTCGTCACGACGTACATCACGAACGGTTTGGAGCTCGCTGAAAAAATATTTTTTACAAATGAACTTTCTTTCAAAAAACAAAAAAAAATTTAATGAATATGAAAAATACTCACATGTCACGGTCATGAATCCATTGCCACAAAACCTATCCACATTGAGTGGCGTTCCGGAAGACGAAGGATTTGGAATGATGACAAAATTGTGATCGCAGTCAGTTCCGGACATCCCAAAGCCTGTTCCTGATTTAGGAATTTATAAGACATAATATGGAATAACAATTTTTTATATTATACAAAGTTAATATCTTACCCCCATTCGGGTCTATGACTCCTGAGTCGCCGGAAATAGCGAATGAGATTGAATCTGATTGTGACCATTCGATCGTACAATAACCCGAGGCCATTCTCACACAGACACCATAATTTAGATATTGCATTTGACGTGTACCCATCCCTGCTCCAGTCGCTAAAACTGTTTCTCTTTTAAGCTCCAATTGTTTATTTATTTACATTTTTTTAAATTTATCTAATCTCATGAGCAAGTATTTACCACGTGGATTTGGCACCGTGCCGTAATTGAAACTGCTGACTGTGCCAGTGACAGTTTTATAATACTGCAAACAACCGTTTGGAGCTAAAATTTGATAAAAAAATATTATATGTATTTTTATTCATATTTTTTTTAGAAATATTCCAAATTTAATTTACCTCGCCATGGAGAGTCACATGCGATCTGTTGAATTCTAAAATTCCAACGTCTGTATACCGAGCTATCATCCGCATCCGTCACGAGAGATAAACTTATAGGATTAGCACCATTAAAGTCGATATAAACTAAAAATGAAATTTACATTGAATGACAACATATAAAAATCCATGCCACCAATTTTTTTTCTATCGTACCATGTTGATTGGAATTGTCACCGCATATTCTCGGTACGCTTGTCGATCCACGAGACACCAGAAGAAAATCTCGATCGCAAACACCGTTTGCGTTCGGCTGAGCAAGACTGAAGTCCAAAAAATCTATTCGTAACTTAAAAATGAAAAAAAATGTTTTTCAGATTTTGAATATTTATTTAATAATAAAAAAACAACAAATAAAAAAATGTGTTACCTGACATATGTCTGAATTGCAGCGATAAATATCCAGTGTGCAGGTCTCACCTCCTGTGTACGTCATTGGGTATGAAGGATTCACGAAATACGTGTTGTTCATACTGGTTGTTGATCCACAGGATCTGCGAACTTTATAAAAAATATTTTAAAACATTTATAAAATTTTTTTTTTTAATTTCTATGCTCTAAAAAATTATTTATTTTACTTACAGACACAGCAAACTCCAAGATTTCCAGCACACGTCCCATACGAAGTTCCATTGTAGCTTCTGCATTCCCTCGCCGTGAAACACGTGCCCCGGAAATCGTTGCTCCCGGTGCACTCGTTATTCGCGAATCTCACGACACTGAATAATGGAAAAACTGCAAAGAGAAAAAATTTCTTCAGTGCTGTACAATATACGAGTAAAATCAATTTTGATCCCTGAGGGACGTTTGAAGTAAAGAAATTTTCGTTCACGAAGGATTTCTGCTAGACAGGAGAGCTTACATCGTCCTTCACGTTCGGTGTAGTTTTGCGAACTCTCTGTCGAAGTTGAGTCACCCCCCAAGGATCTTTGCCAGGTCTCACCTGACACGAGGGCCAAGGCGACAAGGGTGAGGCCCAACAGTAGACTCGACATTTCGAAAAAAGCAACTGAAGAGCAGCCGGTGCTGAGATCCTCGTAAACTCCTCTTAAAATGTTGAACCTTACATAACGGTATTTTACGATGTTTGCTCAGAAAATCATGACAATTAGCGAGTACGATACAAAACTCGTGAGACCGTATTGATCTACTAAACGAGAAATAACCGTTATCTCGAGACTGCAACGAATTTTCCTAGTTTTGACAACAAGAAGTACAACACGATACATGGAACTGATAACCATCGCTGAAATGTATGAACAATGATTATTTATTGTATGGATCCTCGTATTTGCAAAAAAAGACTTCGAATGCAGTAATGAGGATAAAAAGTGTCAGGTACGTAAAGCAAGTTGCAGCTTTCTCAAAAATTGTACTAAAAAAAAAATTAATATTTTAATTGCAATAAATTTTGCTAATCTTAAGAACAAGGAATACAACATGATTTATAGAATTGATAACTATCGTTGAAATGTGTGATCAACGATTTTTTATTGGACGGATTCTCATAATCTATATTTGCAAAAAAAACGAACAGCATTTGTTCGTTTGCAGTAACGAGTATTAAAAGTGTCAGGTACGTGGAGAAAATTTTAGCTCGCTGGAAGATTCGGCGCTCTGCAAAATGGACAGTGTCCGTGTCGGAGCAACGCCAATTCATAGTCATCCGAATGAAATAACTGTAACATGAAAAATAAAGTCATCGAAGCACTCGTTAAAAATATAAATTAATAATATTCTTTCGTGATCATTCGCTCACCTTTAAACAGGATTTACAGAACGTAACTTGCAAGTCAGTCAACAAATTTCTAAAATATCTCGTTTTAAATGGCTTTGGCCATTTCACGATCAACACGCTCGAAGGATCCATACTTTTTAGTACGTTTCGTCCTACTCTGATTGTCGAACCACCTAATTTTTCCTATAAAAAAATTAACCATGAATTTACAATTATTATTATTTTTTTCTAGTATTCAAACAATCATATTTACCTCGTATCGCATTAACCTCGCAGTAAATAAATCAGCCTCGTTCGAAGGCAACGTTAATTGATCTTCAACAGCCACAGAGCCATCGTCCACTGAAACCGGCTCTTCAATCAGTCTCTGAGCCTCCTCGTCCGTAATACTTTCGTCAAGTTCAAACTCAATTAATGGCAAAATTTCTGAAAAATTGTACGTCTATAGTTATCCTTTTTTATTATCGTTCAGATATTGATCTCTTTTTATTTACCGAACATAACGAAGGAATGTTGAAATTTAAGTCCACACTGGACACATTGATTGCTCGGCGTATTGTTCGCTGGCAAAAGTGCATTAAAAGTAGAACATCTGTAACATAGAGGTAACAATTCCTCCGGATCTCTGTACTGATAAGCTCTCGCGCCAAGAGTCGAGACTTCGATCTGTGCCAAAAGATTTTCAGGTATTTTCATGCCTCGCAAACGCTCGAGCAACTGCATCGCCAATTTATTGGCACCCAACAGACGTGCTTGCTTTACGAGAGCGTAAGTTATCGTTAGTTTAGATATTCCATCGACGTGGATATCCTGAGTTTTCATGAGCAAGTATCTCGATATGTTGAACAGAGCCTCTGGCATTAGAGACGTGAAAGGCTCTTCCTGAAAAAATCACGATTTTCAAGTTGTGTCGTTAAAATGATATTTAATAAATCTCGACTTACTAAATATTTAAAAACTTCGTGGTATGCGTAATAAATGTCAGCCTTGTCGGAATATGAGAAAAACGTTTGCTTCGTATCTTCCGGCGTTTTGGGTAAATTCAAGCTCAATTGTGAGAGGAGCCAGTAAAAATAAGAAGCGTCACGATATCGTCTCTCGGTCACAGCATTTTTCGCGAGCATCGTCAGTACTCCGATAGATTCTTCGGGCTGACCGGCCATCTGAAAAGCTACGAAAAAGTTCTTTAATAATTAATTCGAAAATTAATTTCAAAAAATGATTTTAAACGTCAAAGTGTAAAATATACCTTCTTGCGCTTCTGAAAATCGGCCAGTCTCCGCGAGCCATCTTGCATAAGGTCCGTAAACTCGAGACTTTAATTTTGGATTTCTCTCCGCTAGCTCGAAAGCTTCGGGCCAAGCTTGGGCGTCAACGAGAACGTCCGCGACGTCGGGATCATCACCGAGGCGGCTAAAAATCTCGGCTGCTCCGTGAGTCGCGCCGAGCTGACGCAACTTTTTCGCGATCATCGAAAGACTATCGCGCTCCGCTTTGTCCAGTTGCCGGCCAACTTTTATGAGCATGTCGATCCAACCGTACTCCGCGATAATATTTATTGCTCTCTGCACATCGCCGGCTGAGAGAAACATTTCCGCGGCAGCTCGCGGTTCGCCCAAACTCTTTGCCCATTCCGCTCGTCTCCTCAAAAGAATCGTTCGATCCTTAAAAACGTAAATAAGAAATTTAATTTATTTTTCAAATTTTTTAAATAATTAAAAAATAATACAAAAATTATTTTTTTATCATTGAGTTCACTGATCTATGAAATAAATAAATAAAAGTCTGAAATATTAATTGTAAAAAAAATTACCTGAGTATTTCCAGTCGCTATAAATTCTTGAGCAATATCGAACATTCGGAGATCCGAATACATGTCCAGAGCATATTGTTGCAAGCCAGCCTTCTGATACAATCGCGCAGCATCGCGGAGCCTTCCCATCGCAGCCGCAGCAGTGGCCATGCAGGCTTCGCGACCCCATTCACCGGATTTGAGTTTTTCTTCAACTTCAGAGACGATCTCGATGTATCGGAGCTTCTTCATTCTCGCGAACGCCGAATGCGCGACATTCAGTTCTAACTTATCGAGCGCGGCGATTCCTAATGCGAGCCAGTCGTTTTCAGCGACTCCTAAACAGGCGACAGCGTAAGCTTCTTCGAACATTCCAATATCCAAATATTGATACATCGAGGATGAAAGCGGTATCTGAGAAAAACTTTATCTCATTAATTGTTTCAACATTTAATTTCGTAATAAATTAATAAATTATTCACCTCAACCGTAACGATGGACGGGCCATTCAAGCAATAAAGTTTCGAACCGTTGTGACCGACGACAAAGCCGGTAAACTTTTGCTTGTATTCTTGAAAGTTGGCTACTTTTATCGCTAGATAGTCAGTACCGGAAAAACACATCATATCTTCGAAAGCCCGATTAAAAGCTACACTCGTCACGTCTTGATATTCTCGTAATTTTTCGTCGGTATAGAGATCGAACACGGCTAAAATTCCTGTTTCGCTTACGACAGCCAGTTTTTCTTTCATCGAGCTTATGTCCAGGCATCGCACTGCGCTGTCTGTTTTAGCTAAATGGGCGGGAAATGGATTGTCCATGTAGATTTTCATCACCTGTCCACTTTTCAGTCCTGTGAAAAAAATACGTCTGTTAAATAATAGGAATTTTTTATATAAACATATATTATAAATATGGATAGATGTAAATATATTTCATTCAATTTTTTTTAAGACAACAAATATAAAAACCTGCTATCAAACATTCCTTGCCAGCAGGTCCTCCGGCAACTTTGATATATGTTATCGGACTATCAAGTATCCATTCCCTCTCAACGACACCCGTGAAGGACAAGCTCTGCAATCTTTTCTCGAGACACAGAACGAGGTGATTCGAAGTTACGACCAGTAAGTTGCAGTCAAGAGTCTGCGAGAGTTTATCGCGTATACGATAGTGCATACCCTCGCTGATACTCGTAGGCTCGTAAATGATAACTCTCTCCGGTAATTGTACTGCAAGCCGATCCCGATAAACGGCTATTCTGCACACGAGATCCTTGCACTTTATTCTGACTTTTTGATTTGTCACCAAATGTTGAATTATTACATCCGTCATGTTCTCACGATAGGCATATCTATCACCATACAAGCCATGAACAACGTTCCAAGAGAGCTGAAGATATTTTATCGTCCCGTCCTGACAACCTATCGCCTTGGAAAAATAAATATTATCATACATTTGACAAAATTCGATTGCGGAAACTTCATCTTATTTGTATAATTACGTGATTAAAGTAATTTGTTTTACCACGTGAGACGACGATGGATGAACGGCGCAACTCCAGACCCAGGAAGAAAAAGGTTCACCCACTGTGGTCAATTGGATTCCTTCATGCGTCATCAGAAGACATTTTTCGTTGCTACCACAAACAAGAATGTACTGACCCTCTGGAAAATGTGTTACTTTGAGTGGTATAAAATTTGTTACTCTATCGCGACCGATTTGAAGTCCTGTAATGCTGTAGAATGAAATAGTTCCTCGCCATTCAGCGATACACAGTACATCCGCGGAATCATCTCTGTGGAATAAAAAAACGTGTAGTAAAGACTTAACGCGATAAAATTTTTATTGTGCAATATTAACAAAAATTGACGAGAAAAAAACGTACCTCAAAGGACTCCAAGATAAACTCCAGATGGCTGAATTTCCAGATCTCTCAATACGCGTTTTTTCATCTCCATTCTATGAAAAAAAAATCAATACAGTATTCAATAAATAAAGTCATTAAATCAATGGATAATGAATAATAATTAATTATTTGATATTGAAATTTGAGAACATTGTGGTACAAATTTTATTTTCTATATTTTTATCTACATTCACCCTTACTTTATTTCGGATGGATACATATCCAGCAGCTAAGCCAATAGCCAAGTACTGTCCATCTTTTGTCCAAGCACAACAATTAACACGGCCTCCTGATTTATGTTTCTGAACAGCTTTTTGCTCGGAGGACCAAAAAGCCATGTCAGATATGGAACAACTGAGCAACTGGTGAGACACAGGATTAAATTGCATACACTGAACTGCATCATTGTGTCTGAAATAAAAATTTGTACATCATAAAACATGAAATATGGAGTTTGAAAAAATAAGGAACTTTTTTCTATTTACTCACGTATATTTTAGTACTCCTTCTAGCTTTGATGTCCAAATTATAACAGATTTATCAGCTCCTCCAGAAGCAAATTTCTTACCGTCCTTGGCATAACATACGCAATAAACTGTATCTTTGTGACCTGGAATAAAACAATTTTTTTTTATATTTCTTTAAAATTAAAAAAAATTTTTATTATAAGATTAGAATACTATTACCTTTCAGGGGTTGAATCAGAGCACCTTTGGTAGTTTCGTAAACAAGCACTTGCTGACCAGCAGCCACAACTAACTGAGTGCCCTCCGGGTTGAAACACAAGTCGTAAATGCTGGAAATATAATTAAAAAGATATAAATAAGTAAAAAAGTAAAAGAAATTTTTTAAAACTTTTTTTCAAAGCTTTTTACCATTGTTCTATCTTGTCCTGGACTTTATCAACCCAGGTTGGATGGGCCCTCATGTTTTTAACAAGTGCTACCGATTATTTCACCTGTTCGAATTTTTTGGATCTACAAAACAGGGATGGCATTGATTTTCAATGATGCCCGATTTGTTTTGACATCGGTTGCTTCGTTACCAGGGAAACGAGACCAAAATGGCTCTTTGGAATCGTAAAAAAATCGGGAGCCTAGGAACATCCAAAATTTACAATGAGTGTTTTTACAAATCAAGTTTTTTTTCTCGTAAATCTCCGGATCTAAAAAATAAATCGATAACTGCAGACGAATCTCGAAAGATTCTAGCAGATATTCAAAAATTCAGCAAAGATTTTGGCTGGAAGTTATAAATCAGGAAGTCATACTGTACATTGGACAAGTTTCATTCGTATGGTTTTTTTTCCTTTTTTGCTGAGAAATGTCAATGATCGACGTAAACAAATCTCATTTTCATAACCTGGAATTTATTTCATTTTTGAAATAAACATTTTGTTTTAAACTAGAAAAAGTAAGTTAAAAAAAGGATCAACAAACAAAACGTGTCAGCAGAAAAATAAATAAATTGAGACAAAAACAAAAGGGGTCGCCCCGTAATCTCCGTGATTCTAGTCAAAGGCGACACATCGCCGCATTGCGTGTATCGTTATATTCCTTGTCAAAAAATTTATTAGGTTGTTTTTTTTTCCTCGTAAATAAGTACGAATATTTTTGTTCTCGGGATTAATTGACGCGAGCAAGCGACTAAAAAGTCTTTTGTATGCCTCGTTACATAGCGTTCAAGCTCATAAGCCTAACATGATTAAATTATTTTCGTTGAAACAAGCGAAAAAAGATGGAGAATCACCGAAGTCAGGAACGCAGAAAAAAGCATCCGCGGCACAGCTGAGAATCACAAAAGGTACAAACGTGTGTATATATTTGATAAATCATTTCGCAATGGAGCGAGGAATAATTAAAAAAGATTGTACATCAAATTTCAAATTAATAGCAAGTGCAGACGAATTTTTTGTTTTCCGTCAACAAAACGAACGATCGATAGCAGTCAGTGACTTTTGTGAAAAATCGTATTTTTTTAAAAAATATTGTAACCAAAAAAGTGTTCATCTGTGAACGTGTGAATTTTTTTTACAGATATAAATGAACTAAATCTTCCAAAAACCTGTGGTACAGAATTCCCAGATCCAGATGACCTGCTAAGTTTTAAGTTAATTATCTGTCCCGACGAAGTGAGTACTCAGTAATTTTTTGTAGAAATTTTTTTGCTTCCCTACAAATGGAGCAGAAATAAGAAATTAACAGTTACTTTCATTGTTTCCATTTTCTACTTTCAGGGTTTTTACAGAGGTGGAAGATTTACGTTTAGTTTTAAGGTTGGACCGAATTATCCACACGAACCTCCCAAGGTCAAGTGCGAAACGCAAGTTTATCATCCAAATATAGATTTGGATGGCAATGTATGCCTGAATATTTTGAGAGAAGATTGGAAGCCAGTTTTAACCATCAACTCAATTGTTTATGGACTTCAGTATCTTTTCTTGGTTCGTAAAAAAAATAAAATAATTTACCCTCGCGTAAATAGAACAAAATTGACTAATAAACTTTTTACTATTCAAGGAACCTAATCCGGAAGATCCTTTAAACAAAGAAGCAGCTGAAGTTTTACAGAACAATCGCCGTGTATTCGAGCAAAATGTTGCAAAAGCGATGCGCGGCGGTTACGTAGGGTCAGTTTACTTTGAACGATGTCTCAAGTGATACAAAGCTGGTAAGAGGACACTGTACACGTTACTTTGGAGACTCGCCTCAAAGAGAGATATTGCGAAACGACGAGGCGACGAGGAAAAATGTCGCTTGCTCGTTGTCTCATGTAAATCTGCGCTATACATACTTACGTTCTTTACATCTTGCCAGGCCTCCAAACATTTAATCCATCAGGTATTTTATGCTTTTGCCCAATAAAAAAAGGAAAGATACAAAAAAAATGTATGGTCTTGTGGAAGAGTAGATTTTTTTTACAAATAAATTACCATTTTTTTTTCATTTGGATAACCGCGATAAGGATACTGGATAAAAAGAAAACGTAATAAGATGATAAATAAACGCGTGATATGAAATCTAACGCTCTGGTACATAATTTACGATACGGGCCTGAGCAAGTATGCAAAGACCGAATTTACCAATCTTTGAACGATCGGTGTGCTGCTACGGGTCGGTTAAATTCCCGTTAACTAAGATCTCCATTGAGCTCTCGTATTTCTTTGTCCTTGCTCCCAGTTAGTATAGAATTCTATCGGTAAATACGTGTGCACGTAAATATATGAATATGGGTGAAAATGATGGATACATTCATATCTGTATATTTATACCTCTACAGATTTGTTTCAACACTTTTGTAGAATTTAAATGAAGCGTAATTGCAAATCGTGCCCACCGTAATTGCTCCGTTCTGGAATTATTTAGACAATATATCTACACGTAAAATAATATTGATCTCGATTCAAGTGATCATTGGAATTTTATTATTTGGATTCTTATTTTCGTAGACGTTCGAAAAAATTGCTTCTGCCTTCTGTACATTGCGATCCGCATTTGTTGTTTCGAATCTATAATGAACTCTCGCAAATCGTTTTATTATCGGTTTCATTGTTATACGATTATTATTACTAATATTATAAAAAATTGGAGGGAATGAGAGTGCGTACGTCAAGGCTCGCTATCCTTTGATTAGTTTCGACTATTTTTTCGTCGCAAGCCACGAAAAGCGAATACAGAGCACAATCAATGAATTTAATGAATTTTTAAATATAACGACTGTTTCGATTTGCCAATTTGTTTTCGTTTTTATCTTTTATTATGAAAGGACAGAAGAATAAATTATCAAGTAAATTTCTCGTGTAAAGCCGTTCAGAGAAAATTGGAGGAGCTGTGATCGGTCACCCTTCGTTTACATGTTTGGCCTCGTACCTCTACTATTTATTGATATGCAAGAATAAAAAAGTAATAATGCAATTGTTCGTCGATTGCTGTTTATAAATAAAGAATGAAGAAAATAATTTTGGGCTGGTGTGTTGTATTAACCTTCTTAAACTTTTAGCCGAGTGTAAAAAATTTAATTTTAATTGAAATTAATTAAATTGAATGCACTCGTTTTATTATTTTTTTACTTATCCAACGTAAGACGCTGCAGCCCTCTCTAGCAGTGAGAAGAACGTATTTACAGAAATGATCAAATCTTCGATCTACGTGTAATAAATAAATTTACGATTTACGGATACTCGTTTGTGCAGAAATATGAAAAAACTTGTCAATGGTATTTTCATAAAAATTAGCTTCTCGATATATTTATACCAACAATTTAACACTTTTTGTTTTCAACAAACATCATACAAAGTAAACGGAGAATTTCAGTTCGTTTTTACTCCTCGTGGTATCTATTATCGAATCAAAATCATTTTTGCATAAAAATTAAAAAAAAAAAAGATTGCTAAATTATTTCGAGGACGCGTGTAAGACGTGTTGTGATGCGAATACAGACGAAACTGCCTCGGTCGTTATCCCGTTTCTTTCTCGTTGCTTGTCGTTCTCTTTTCTCCTTCATTTTTCGTTATAAAGCCTCGATAATGTTGCGCACGGATTATCCGTTCTAAACTAAGTAGGAAAAAAAATCTCCCAAAAAGAAACGCAAAAAAATATATACTATTGTATACGTACGTACATATACTTATGATATATATACATATACGATTGAAAAATAAGTTAGTAACCCAAGCTTGTTTTTATGTAAAAGAATAATCTTGTCGCTGGGACAATGCTCTATCGCAGATTACAATTTTTCTTATCGAAAAACAAGACTAAGGTACATGATCTCTCAATTTTAAATCGTCTGACAGTTCTTTTTTTTTCATCTTCCATCTTGACTACATTTTCATAGTCTAGCCACAATACCTGATAAAGCAACGCTGATGTTTTGTGGGTGCGTAAGTAATGTACAATTTAGTGTACACAAAAATAGTAGTTAATTAGGAAATGCAGAATGTCTTCAAAGTGGTCAAATTTTACAGTCGCGTGCTAAAGTGTTTCTTTTTTCCTTCCGTACTTGATTCTTTTTTGTTCGTTTCCTTTTTTAGATCTTTACTTTTGTCGTTTTGCTTTCTTTGCCATTATAATTTCTTTAGTTACTTAGTTCCTAGTATAGAAATGTTTAAGAATCTTTATCGACCTAAGGGAGTTCCACCGAAATTAAAGGAGGTGGGCACAGTTTGAGTCTGGAAAGCGTAACCTGTAAAATAATGAGAAAATATATTGATTAAATTTTTGCATGAAAAATAAAGGCGAAAAAAATCAATAACACAAAAATTCGTGCACTCACCGCCACTCTGTTCGATTCTTTTGCTCTCAAGAGCTGCTTTGCGCTGGTCAGCAAGAAGTATGACCTCTTGGAGAGCTTTTTGTTGCTCAGCTGTCAAGTGACTTGTCAGAGCTCTGTACCAGACTTGATCTGTCCTCTCAATGGCTAAATAAAAATATTGTTTCATTAGAACGATGATGAATTTTTGTATTTCTATTTCGTCTTGATTAAAATCATTCAATATTTTAATACTCACTCTGCATCACTTCTTTGAAAACGATGTATTCATCTTGATTATTCTCGTCAAAGTCCAGAGGTGTGATGAAACATTCTAGGGTCGTCTCCTCGTGGCCCTCGTAATCAGAATCATCATCCTCATCGTCGTCAGATCTATTGCTGTTGAGTATGTACGAATTGATATTAACTCCATGTTGCGCTGCACCCTTGTCAACTTTATCCTGAAGTCTCTCAAGATATTCCTGACTAGCATCGTCGATTTCGTCTTCGCCCGACGACAGGACATCTACACATATTTTTAATGTAATTTAATATAAAATTTTTAAACAAAATTTCCGATGAAATTTTCATTGTATTTCAATTTTTACCCTCCTCGATGTCGCTCTCTTGGTCCTCGTTTTCTTCTTCTTCGCCTTCGGCGACCTTGGCGGCGTATGCTCTCTTCAGACCGTCGAAAAGCAATATGAGGGAAGGAATTATCTGCTGAGCACATTCACTGACGGCAGCGGGTCTCGCCGGTCCCATGCTGACCAACGTACAAAGACCGAGAACGCAGAGCTTGCGGTCGTGCAGACTAAAAATATTTCATATTTGTCAATACTTTACGTTAAAAATTCATTTTTGAGATTTTCGTATGCCAAAATTACTCTGTAAATTGAATTTACCCAAGGAAACAGTCTGTATCGTGAATCCATTGCTTGATAAAGTGCGAAGCGATTGGCTCGGTCGATTGTCCAAGAGTGCCTTGCAGTCTGTCCATGACTTCGAGACACAGTGCTGGATTGTAATACAGGGCGGCGATCACCACTTGGAGACACATCGTACGGAGCTCCGATGTTTTTACTTCTCTCGTTAGACGTTCGAGAACCAATTGTACCATTGAAGGTATGCACTAAAAAATACAAAAACAAAAATTATATACTTCCAGCTTGAAGATTTCGAATGATTTTTGGAATAAATATTACTTGGTCTATATGGCCTTTGCACTGTAAGATGATAACTTCTAATAATTTAGCAGCATGGCATTCGGGGTCCTCGCCTGCATCACCCGTAAGAATCTACAGAAAAAAAAACCAGTAATATTATGCTTGTATTTGAAACAATAAAATCTTATTTCAAATAAAAATTAGCTTACGCTTTTACACATGTTGAACATGGCTAAAATGTGATTTTCGTTCGACAAGAATGCCGGTGTATCGACGGTGATGTAATTGTGTAAAGCTGGCATCATGTCCGTAAAATAATCAAAACCATCTTTTTGGAACAGTTGGTACATTAATTCAAGAACTTTCCACAAATCTTCAGAGATTGTTTTACTCGTGAGATCGTAAACAAGCGACATGGCTTCTTCGTAAAATTCTATGACGCTTTGACCGAAAATATGAGCAACGACTTGCAACACGGTCGGTTGTAATTGTGCCATTATTTGTGGCTGATCTTCCATAACTGAGAGCAGAGTCGCGATGGTGTTGAGAAGACCCATCGCAGCGATTGCTTTCTCGTCGCTACCTTCGTCGGTTTCGAGGACTTGACTGAACGTGGCAGCCTAAGAAATTTTTTTAGATTAGAATAAAGAAATCGAATGGAAGATAAAATAAAGAAAAGTCCATTTGCTCACCAAATGTTGACAAATTTCTACAGCGATTGGCATTAGCTGTTGCGTGTAAGTGCAGACGATCTTTTGCATGACGTTCGTAAGATCGTCATTCTCCGTTTCTCTTATTATGTTCAGGAGCTCGAGAGTTATTTGCTTTATCAATGGCTCTATGTATTTTTGCGCTTTAGTCTGTGAATTTAGTAAGGTCTGCACACAAACGGCTGCCTCGACTTTTACAGGAAGATCCTGATCAGTTAGCAGAGCGTTCGTTGTCAATCTAATCGCTTCGAAGAGTACTTGTTCTTGCTTGAATTTAATATCAGAGAAGTAGTGCAAAACCCAACATGCCTGTAAAAATGAAAACAAATTAATATTCCTCTTTTTTTTAAAATAAATTTCATTATCGAATTGAAAATTGTCATGTTTTCTCACCCTAGCTCTCATGTGGCCGTGAGTGCTGTTGAATTCTGGGAAAACGTACTGAACCAAAATTTTTTCCATCTGTTCCTTATATATCTTTCTCTTCAGTAAAATATCGGCCAAGCTGCCCACCATGTGCAGAGCACCATCTTTTTGTCTAGGATCAGCGTTCGGACTCGTCAATACTTCCATACAAAATTGCATGGTCTTTTGCAACATTCCTTTACGCATCTTGCAAGCCGAATGAAGCAAAGTCTGTGCTGCCGTCACCGGCGATACAAAATCTTCGAAAATGTCTGGAAAACGAGACAATTTTAGCATCTCTTTTAACGTTAAAAAAAAAAGAAGTTTTATTTTAATTACCGAATTTGACGCGAATATATTCGTAAGGGTCGTTGTTCCAAAGTTCCTCGTCCGCAGGGGAGTGCGATAATATTGGGAATAGCACGTCTCGTATTATTTCGAACATGTGCGGCTTCAAGTACTTCCACGAAAATGCGTGACTTACGCTGCAAAGGATTTATTAGTTAGAGAAAAAATAGAGAGATTGGAAGGATAAAAAAAAATTGATCGATTTTTACCCTTGATTAATGTAATTGATGGACTGTTGTACCACTCTCGGTGACACGTAAATCTTTCGACGATATTGATCGAGAATTTTCAACAACACTTCGAGTATACCACCACTAAATGTTCGTAAATACCATTCAGCAAATTCTTTATATTCTGGTGTTACATTTCCGGGACTGCCATAACTGGAATAGATTGGAAAACAAATGATAACGAGAGACGTGAAGAAAGAAGTCTTTTTTTAAATTGTGACTCACCGTTCGAACATTCTGTGGAGAATATGAACAGCCCACTTTTTACATTTCCACCACGGCAATTCGCCACGCTCGTCCTCGTCGATGTCAGGTCTGTTTGCTTCTGGTGGTACCGGTCGGTCGGCAACCTGACGGGCAACGTCCATCCATTGGGAAAATACTTCCTTCGATATGAGATCGAGAGGAAGAGAGTACTGCAAACAGACCATTGTGGAATTGAAAAATGATTACATTTTTTTAAATTTTACCAGGTTACAAAATTTACCTGTGTTAGAGCGAAGAATATCTTGAGTATTTGTTTCTGTAGAAGTACAGACTGTTCAGATGGGTCAGGCAAAAGTCGCAGTATTAACTGATATATCATTGGAAAAAGTAGATTCATGGCTTCATTCAGAGGTCCACGCTCTTCTGCTTTTTTGTACCTATAAAAAATATTTCATATTATTATAAAATTCTTTATACAGGCATAAGTAAGGATTTATAAAGTCATTACTAACTCGAAATTTTTGACAAGTTGATAAAGAGCCAGTAAAACTCCAGGCCAACACGAAGCATCAGGATTTTGCAAATAAATCGTGATTTTATCGACAATTTGCGTCCATCGTCCAGGGAAATCGTGCTTCACGATGCTGCTGATGCATACGGCAAATTGAACTCTGTTGTAAAAATAAGAGTACAATTAAAATGAAATTTATGGTAATACAAGAAAATGGAAATAAAAAATTCTTCAATTTTTTTTACTTTATGATTTCTGGTGCATGTACAACAGCATCAACTATTGCATCGCGAATCATGGCTCGATCTTGTTCGTGAATGCTGAATGGAACAGGCCCATTGTCCCCTTCTCGGTCCGCCCACTTTGTACTTATTAAATTTTTCAAATAAATGGCACCTGTTATAAACAAACATGAAATAAATTCTTATATCTGGCATGTGGTGCAGTTAATTATAAGATTTTCATCTTAAAATTGAGTTCAGTCATTTTTTTCATTTCTCTGTGTATACAGCTGTGTATAACCTCTATTTATGCTCTAAATTTTTAGAAGTCTTTCATATCTTCCATATGCTGAAATACGAAGTGAACCGTATGGAATACTTACCAGCCTGTCTGACAGGCAGTTCGACTTCTGACGACATGACTACTTGAAGCAAAGTCGGCGCGAAGCCAATGATTTTGTGAATCTGCAAGAAAAAATTCGAAGTGAGCAAAAAATTTTTCTTTTATTTGAAGTTTTTTATACAGAACATAGAAAATATGTAGATTCGCATTAGTGTTTATAAATTTTGCTTGTAAAATAAATAAATGGAAAACTATGAGTCATGCTACATTCTCAGCAACTTCGCAATATTCTAATAATTTCTAAGAAATATTGCAGAGTAGAAAAATTTCTGGGATAAATACCCCAAAATAATACCGATTATTGGTAGTCGCATTTTAGCGGAAAGTTATTTTTACAATAAATTTTTGAGTAGGGAAGATAGAAATTGGTGCGCGTCAAAATCGCGAAAATGTTGAAATTTTCAATTTTTTTTGTCGACCGTGTCCAAAGTTGGACGAATCGATTTTCGTTTGGCGATTTTTGTGCGGGCTGTGGATTCGAAAGAACATCGGGATTCATAGTGAGGAAGAAGCCAGTCGAAAAATTTTGGGCGCTGAAAACTGTGGGCGAAATTTGTCTTGCCCGGCTGTCGGAGCACGTTTTTTGCCCGTGGCACGAGAGCACACAACTCACCTGGTCGAGCTGCTCTCCGGCTTGCTTCTGTTGAGCCTGATCTATCGTTGCACGGAGCAATTCCGTCAATTTTCGTGGATCCATGACGATATCTTGTGTCTCGTCTGTGCCACTCCTCGATTGATTAATTACACGTAAATTTTGTTAAAAAGTACACGCTTGAAAATTTGACTCCGTTTTCCCAGTTTCGAGAATTTGACCCGGCGCATTCACCTCCGCTGCGCTCCCTCGTCGCTCACCGTCACGTGATACATCAACAACATGGCGGATTTCGCATTAATGCGCAATGTCGAGACACTTCACGTCTGTCGAGACCGAGACAAGGCCATTTCTTTCGCTCGCCGTCAATTATGATAAAATATAGCTTGAAAATTGTCGGAGCAATAACAAAGAGACCAATTTTACATAACCGTTTTATTTTAAAATTGTAATATATTATTTCGCGTCAACTGTCAGTGACGATATTACCGACAGCGACACGTGTTGCAAGTTTTGATCTTGTGCCGCAGTAGCGCGATTTTCAATCTCTTTTAAAATTCGAGTTTCTCAACTGATGTTCAAATTATCAAGGGTCCGGGATTAAAATGTGCGTATGCAGTTTTTGTATACGCATTTCAACATTATCAAATATCTCGTATCCACACGATCGCACACTCGTATTGGAAAAATCCTGCTCCAAAATTCCAAACGGAGCAATTGATGTCGGGGCATGGGTTTGCAAGTTTTCTGGCCAAATCCAAATGGAACTGGACCGAATTTTTGCACATTTTTCATGATCGATCAAAACCGGCATTTTTTGGCATATCCATCGGACAAAGCAAACGTTACTTTTATCAAAAAATTCGAATTTTTAATTCAAAACGAAATTAGCCGTAATCTTGATCATAAAATAATTGGATGCGATATTTTTGTCTCTCGTCCAATTCCTTCGTTCCTGCGTACGGAGCTTGGGGGGAACAATCGTGCAGATCGAATAGGGGTTCCGATGGTGATATCGTTGTGTGAGTGTGCTCCTATTGCGCGAGGAGTATCGTAGTCGGTGGGGAGGGGGATCGTATCAATTCGGTGAGAACGGTGAGCCTCCTCCCCGTCGTGTGCTGCCTCGCAGCCAATGCACCGACAAAACTAAATAATCGACGTCAAAAATCTGTCAAATATGGCGCAACGGAGATCCTCTGAGACCGCTGATACGTCTCGTAATAAGCTAACAATGCAATAAACACTCGTTAAAAAATCGTGTCGCGCTCGAAGTTGAACGATAAAGTTTTAACTAGAAACCGGGGGCGTTATAGACAAGTGTCTCGCCGTCCGTATATGCGTTATCCTCGTCGCTCGATGTTCCTCATTCTTTTTCTTTTTTGAACGAGAGAAGTGAGAGTGCGCGTGAAAGGTGATATGTTCGCTTCGCCGTCTCGCGAAGATTTACGAAAAAATTCAAGTGTGCAGTCTCGGCGGTGCATTAATCGATGCGTGACGAGGACAACGGTATAATGATAGAGCGAGGAGAGATGCCAGTCGAGTTTTAGGGACAAAGAGAGCGAAGGAAGGAGGAAGCAAGATAGGAAATATATAAGTGCGAGTGTGCGAGGGGCAAAAGGGAGGGAGTGAACCCCCGGTGTAGAGCGGTCAAGAGGCACCAACACCGAGACAGACACGGGGTTGCCGGAAGTCAGCCGGAGTCGATCGCGAACGTAGAGGACGGGAAAGAGAAAAAAAAACGCCACTGCGAAGTCCAGGGGACTCGAGCGTTTTCGTTCTCTCTTTCGATCACGAGTACCCCAACGGAGATTGATGCCGCGCCGGGGAAATATTATTAATATACGAGGCTATCCGTGATAAAAAGGGTGGACCTTGGGTGGGGGTGGGGGCGGCGGGGGAGGGAGGGCATGCTAATAGGGAAACTATGGGTGCTCAACAGACTAAAGACAGAGTTATACCTGCCGGGTCAGCGGTACGACAAACTCGTAAACAGCCGAGAAATCCGAAGGAATCGAGACTCATCGGATCGAATATTTTTACGGAGCACAGTGGTGAGTTTCCTCGAAATTTTTTTTTTTCGTTTTCGAAACTTTGTCGCGATCATCGACGTGTCAAGGTTCTCATCTCTGCCAGGAAACATTTTGTGTTTTTTTTATGTTTTTTTTTCCCCCATGTCATTAAGTATGAAATTCTCTGTACATCCTGTCATTTGACAGGATGTTCGTCACATTCCAGTTTTTTTTTCTTGCCTATTTGATTAATTATCTTACGATAAGAGCTTACTCCAAAAATAATATGTCAGTGTTTGACACTTGTGCTTGTTTTATTCCAATGCGTATTTGAGATTCTAAATTGCGTTTACTCAGTGCATACATCAACATGATCTTTCAATAAATTAAATTTTTTTTCTTACATGGATATGTGTGTCATTTCTTTATGTGTTTGTAAGATTCTTGGAAATATTTTGTAGTGCCTTTTCTTTCAAGCGCTTAATCTTATCGCGTTTAGAATTCTCTTTCCTGTTGATTATTGAGAGAAAGAAAATTCTTGATAACGCCGAGCAGAGAATCAAGAGCACCGGGTTGCAAAATTTTTTACAGAAGCCCTCCTGCAGAGCAGACCGTTACCTCATATCCCAGCCTTACCCGAAGGAGATCCACCAAGTGGTTCCAGCCTGCAGACCATATCTCAACAGACGAATCTACAGCAGACACATGGAAATGTATCGAGCGGCGGTCTACTCGAAGCGGCCAACAGGTCTAGAAATAAACCACTCTCTCGTGGATTCATTCTTTTTTAGCTAACAATCTTGTCTTGAAACGTAGATGGACGAGTAAGGAGAACCTGCTAGCCCAGGAGGAGGATGATCCTCAGCTGTTCGTGGCTCTCTATGACTTCCAAGCTGGAGGAGAAAATCAGCTTAGTTTGAAAAAAGGTACAACAAAATACCCAAGAGTCGTTACAAAGTACAAAATAAATCATTCACGAAACGTATCTTATTTTATGTATGTAATTTTTTACGTTCGCGAATAGGTGAGCAAGTTCGCATTTTAAGTTACAACAAGAGCGGAGAATGGTGCGAAGCGCACTCGAGCACCGGCCAGGTCGGCTGGGTGCCGTCGAATTACGTGACACCGGTAAATTCGTTGGAGAAACATTCTTGGTATCATGGCCGAATATCGCGGAACGCTGCGGAGTATCTTCTCAGCTCTGGGATAAACGGGAGCTTCCTCGTGCGAGAGTCCGAGAGCAGCCCGGGACAGCGAAGCATTTCGTTGCGTTACGAAGGACGCGTTTATCATTACAGGATCAGCGAGGACAGTGAAGGAAAAGTACGTCACGGGAATTACACTTTTTTTCTTGCTTTGAACGATATTTTTGTCTTTACATAATTTTTTTAAATTTTAATTGCTCCAGATGTTCGTGACTACGGAGAGCAAATTCAACACACTCGCGGAACTGGTGCACCATCATTCCATGTTAGCGGACGGTTTGATAACGCAGCTCTTATATCCTGCGCCTAAACACAACAAGCCCACGGTCTTTCCGCTCAGTCCAGGTGCGAGATCGCTTCGAGGAAGAAAAAGAGCAAACCGGCCGCTGAACTTCTTGTCCAATTTATTTGTAAAAATTGCAGAACCCGACGAATGGGAGATCAACCGAACGGACATCGTGATGCGGCATAAACTGGGAGGTGGGCAGTACGGAGACGTTTACGAGGCCGTCTGGAAGAGATACAACATGACAGTTGCTGTAAAAACACTCAAGGTGAAGTGATACAATTGCTACGTGATAAATCTTTCTTAAGGATCGTCTAGAACGATTTTTCATTCTTTTTCCAGGAGGACACGATGGCTCTCAAAGATTTCCTCGAAGAAGCAGCGATAATGAAGGAGATGAAGCATCGAAACCTGGTCCAATTGCTCGGGGTTTGCACACGAGAACCGCCTTTTTACATCATCACGGAATTCATGAGCAAAGGAAATCTTCTCGATTATTTACGTAACGAAAGCAAGCATCAAATAAACGCAGTTGTCCTTATGCACATGGCGACGCAGATAGCGAGTGGTATGAGCTACTTGGAGAGCAGAAACTTCATACATAGGTACAGTGCTTTGAAGAATTATATTTTTTTACATAATTACTCAAATGATTATTTGAAATCGGAAAATATAATTCTCATCAATTGTGTAAATTTTCAGAGACCTAGCCGCGAGAAATTGTCTCGTCGGCGAAAATCATTTGGTCAAAGTGGCAGATTTTGGCTTGGCACGTCTAATGAGAGACGACACATACACGGCTCACGCTGGAGCTAAGTTTCCCATAAAATGGACTGCGCCAGAAGGTCTGGCGTACAACAAATTCTCAACGAAGTCGGATGTTTGGGCATTCGGTATATTGCTTTGGGAAATAGCAACTTATGGAATGTCGCCATATCCTGGAGTCGATCTCACCGATGTTTATCACATGCTCGAAAAGGGATACCGCATGGAATGTCCACCGGGATGTCCACCGAAAGTGTACGAGCTAATGCGGCAGTGCTGGCAGTGGTTGGCCGTCGATCGTCCAACTTTCAAGGAAATCCACCATTCGTTGGAAAATATGTTTCAGGAGTCCAGTATTACAGAGGGTAATTCGTGCGACGATCGTGAAATAATAGCTTTTACCTCAAAATACTTTTTCTAATTAAATGTTTTTTTATTCTTGCAAGACAAAAAAAAGAACAAAATAATAAATAAAAAAAGAAATTTTCACTCACGAGTTAATGGACTAATCATATTTTCAACGACTTTGATATTACTACTGAGAATATTTGTCTCCTGAAATTTAGAGGTAGAAAAGCAGCTACAAGGTGGAGGTGAGATTCCTTTGCTATCATACAAAAAATCACACACCGGAAGTACGGGAAATATTCACGGCCTTGTGCTCGTTACCGATCAATTGTCAAATACGGGTCTGACTCAGGGTATGTATTTCGTCGATGAGCATGAATTTCAATTGAATAGCATTCTTTAATGGGGATAAAAATTTCTCTGTTTATAGATGGTTCGAGCACTGTGACGAAATTGAGCACCTTCATGGGCGGCCTCTCGAGTAAAGCTAACAACAGCAGCATTGTGCAAATGAGACGTTCCACAAACAAAAAAGGAAAGCAAGCTCCTGCACCACCTAAACGTACAAGGTAGAAAAAAGTTTCTTTCAAACTCCACATTCCGATCGAATACGAAACAATTATTAATTTTTTTTCCCCGCAGCCTCTTATCGTCCTGTAGTTCGTTTCGCGATTCCGCTTATCAAGAACAAGACCAGCGCGACATCGAAGTTGGAGGTGGTGGCGGCCTTGATGACGGATCAGACGTAAATGGTATTGATAAGATTTTTCAAGGTATTTCATAATACAAATCAAGCGTTACGATGAATTACTAAACGATCCAAAGAAGAAAGTTTGCACGTACCGCTTACACTTTCTAATTTCGATTCTTTATATCTATCTTCTTCCTCGTATCACTAACTTGGTCCACTCCTTGAAGTAATGCGCATCGTACTGAAAAATGAGTAAAAAAGAAAGATAATAAACACAAAACAGAGAAATGTTATTAATGCTCGATTATGAATATTACGTGGGTCATTCTCCCGGAATTTCCATGCAATTTGTCGTGTTCTCCCTTATTCTCTGTTTAGTTGCCCCCGTTTATTCTCAAGGGAGCTCCTAAAATGTGCATTTTAGATAATATCGAAATAGATGTCTATTTTTTTAAATACCAGTCGAGTTGCATTTTCACCTGCACATCGTAGCGAACCTTTGCTACCCCTTAAATCTCACGTGAACGTATTGAACATGAATCGAAAATTATGACAAAGAAAAAAGAAATAAAAATGAAGGTCCTTCACATAGATTTTTTTTTGCATGACATCGATTCAGATGAAAACGTAGGTTTTCATCACGTTCGTAATCACATTTTTCATCTCATAGAACATAATCGTGAAATATTTTTCTAAGAGATCGACACTGAGTAATAAAAAATATTTCAATTTTTTTGGTTTCATTTATTATTTTCTCATCTCACTCGTCGTAAGATCTCATACGTTCAAGCAGTGTTACGTGAGTTTACTGTAATTACATCATTGTACATAGTTTCAACAATTAAAAAAAAAATTAATAGCAATCATGTCAACGTCATTCCATAATTCGAAAAAGTCACGAATCATCGTAGATAATTGAAGATCATTCGCATATGAAGCACGCTCGGCAAATGCAATTTACCGAAGCACAAGATCGCATCGTAATTTCAAGAAATATTTAATAAGAGGCATAGAGGAAAATAGGAAAAAATAAAAAATCTACACTACTCACAGAGATACCAAATATTCCGAAAATTTCGTGCACACCTTAGTAACATTCCTCGCTTTAAATACTTGACGCTTTCGGTTCACGGAGAATGACCCGAGAAACTCGTGTAAAACAAATATCTTTAACGTAAAGAGAATAACTTTTCACGATCTCATAATTTTCAAACGCTTTGTGGGATAGTCTGTCTACTAATTCTGCGAAAATTTCTATTAACGAAAAAAAAGAGAATACAATTCGAACCTGAAAGATTAGATTATCTTGAGAATACACTGTGTTTCTCTATGTACAAATGACCAACTCAGGTATCACGCGAGATCTCGTGACAATGGCGACACAATCGATAACGTCAGGAGGCTGCGATTTGGACGACGACGGGGACGGATCCCAAGGGACTGCGGAGCCAAATTATCCTCCGCAGCCGTCGGCCTCGCCGGAACCGCCAGTACCCAACAAACAGAGCAATCTCAAACAAATTAAAACACGACCCTACCCGTCTAAGGAAGTACTACCCCAGAAGGTATTAAATGGTGTACGCCGTGTCCGTGTCAAATAATTTAATTCATATACTTAAAAAAAAAATCAGACGATTATGAAATTCCATTTGAGTTCCTGAAATAACGAACGTGGTAAATGCATCTAGCACTGCTTGAATCACAAATGCAAGAAAATCAGATGACTCGTGAGGAATCGAAACGTTTTTTTCGTAGATTGATATTGGAACAAGTACGACTAAATGTTGTCTGGATGAATAAGTGTACTCATAACGTCGACGAATTTTTCATACATTTTTGTTTTTAAAAACAACACAACGGCGAGAATATTGTTAAGAAAACGATCCATGGGAATATGAAAATTCAGCCAATTTTTCCCTTCTCGTTTCTTTTGCTTTCAGCTGGTACACGTGGGAGCCCTGGAAGTGCAAAATGTTAAGCGTGCCATAAATCGTTACGGCACATTGCCGAAAGGAGCGAGGATCGGAGCTTATCTCGAGTCTCTTCGCCAGAGCGGAATGCCTTCGAGTCAGGAAGGCTCGTCGTTAAATTCATCGTCAGTCTCCTCAGGATCCGGAACGTCGAGCATTCAGCAACAGAGTTGTCAAAATCAGCAACACGAGGCAACGAGCGTGATCGGTGCCATCGACAATCAGCAGCACCGGTCGCTGTCTCCGCGACAAAACAATTTACGAAATCAGCCGCAAATGACGCGCAGCAACTCCTCGAGTGGCGTTGTCGGGACTTATCAACCGCCAAATTCACCACGCAGTCGTGGATCAAGTTCAAGAAAGACCAACAACGAGAACATCGGCCTGAGAACATTCCGTTCAGGACCGTCGAATACAACGACTTTTCGTACAGCCAGTCCATCGAGGTCGGTTCAACCGACACTAGCTGATCTCGAATTTCCTCCACCGCCTCTTGACTTACCGCCACCGCCTAACGAAGTCCTAAATTCGGGTGATCAGTGCGATCTCCCTGTACCCAGCGTTGAATGCGCGTCAGTCAAGTGTTTAGGATCTCCTCTGAGTACAAGAAAGTCCAAGTCGGAGAGACGCTCGCGAGAGGAACCTGACCAAGAGAGTGAAGATCGCGGTAACGATGTCAAAACGGCCGAGCCGTCAGTGAGAGAGGCGAGCTCGCGATTCGGGGTAAGTCTGAGAAGACGCGAGACGCAGACGAGCGAATCTTCCTTTTCGAACAACTCTGTCAAGTCATCGGAGGACAAGAAGCTTCATCGAGGCAAGGAAATTGGACGTAAACACGAATCTATTCTGTCACCACCCGAGGAATCACCTCCACCGCCGCCACCACCACCTCCGCCTCCTTTGGAATCTTCTGACACTTTCATCGACAAACCTGGAATGAAGGAGATGCTCGAGCTCAAGTTGGTAAACGAGATAAAAAGTAACGCGGACAAAAAAATGATCGGTGGAATCAGCAAGCCTAATGCAACCAACAGTGTTTCCTCAATCGCGCTTGATCCAGCCTCTCAGCTCTTGTCGGAATTGTGCGCGAGCTTCAGTATGGAAGGCTCTGCGAGGCAACATAGTTTTCAACCCAACGAGTATGCCATATCATCTCTCAAGCCGATGGAACCCAATGAACCATCTCGCGACACCAACGAAAAATATTCCGTGACTGGAACGAAGCAGGAATTACCAGCCGTATCGCCGATGGTCGAAGCGACCGTTCCAAACACTGTTGGCTTTAAGCTGAAACGCGTCGAGAAGACTCGCAACAATCCTCCCAAAGAAGAAACTTCGGAAGGGCAGATAATCGATTTCAAGGCACGTTTACGAAAAGTCGACAACAGTGAAAAAACAAGCGAGGACAGAGTTAACAAACGAGAAGAGACTCTGTTGACAACGGATTTTCCAGTGAACGAAGAACAGGATGACGATAAACGTCGAAGTACCGGAAGTATCAGCAGCCTGAAGAGACTGTGGGAAAACAAGGAAGCGTCTTCGATAGAGAATCAACCTCTGAGTCCAAAATTGAGCGTCCGCGGTACAATAAAGCAAGAAACCGCAGATCCTGGCGATGAATCGCCCGAGGATCACAGCGGCGCTTCCACAAAGAGTTCAACCAGTAAGCAGAGCGACAATCGTTCTTGGCCTCCCATAACTAACGTCGAGCTCGAGAAACCCGTGGTACCGGCAAAACCACCAAAATCCTTGGTCGTAACGTCCGCGAAGCACTTTGTCTCGTCGATCTATGCGACTCCGAATTGCGAGAGGCAAACGAGTCACGCGAGCAGCAACTCCGAGGAGGAGACGAATTCCAAGCAGACGGTTGACACGACTAAAAGCTCCAAGCAAAACGTTCTGGAGATATCGTCAGCGATCGAGAACAGCATCGCTAATTTAAAAGGCACACCGTCTATTGTGATCGCAAGCTGGCTCCAGTTATCCGACAAGGTCGGCCTTTTGCATGGTATCTGTGTCAACATCACGGACACCGCGATATCACCCCATGTAAGATTTCAATTTCGAGAAATTCTGGCTCGTCTTGAGTTACAGGCGCGCCAGCTGCGTGCAGCGGGCACGCGAAATATCACGGAGAATACAAGACTGCTCAGTGACCTACAGAATACGATTAAAGATGTGACTAACATGGTGCAGAGATAAGCTTGCATGATTATATGTGCGCGTGTGAAAGAGTGAAAGTAAGTTGCGATGGTATAAAAACGAAGACGAGGATGAACGAATCAAAAAAAGAAAAAGAAAAAATGAAATTCAGGGCAGAACTGCAGAGGCAAAGTGAAGTAACAATTATGCGTTTTCTAATCACTTAATCTTGTAGGGTATTAAATTTATATCGCGTGTCTAATGGTAAAATCTTTAAATGGAATCGGCGATCTGAGACGGTGAAAGATTTTTTGGATCTGAATTTATTTAGTGCCCGGTGAGAGGAGAGAAATGTGAAAATTTAGTTTTTTGAATGTCTGAAGTTAACTGGGAATATTTTTTACTTCCATTAGGTACGTGATATAGATGTTGCACTGCAGTCAGGGGCATCAGGATTCGATGAGCGTATCGATAAAAATTCATAATTACACCCGTACTCACGTTTACGCGAATAATTATCGATGTTGTAATTATTAACGTAAATCTGCGTACGCGTATAATATATTCTAAGTCAGACTAGCAAGCCGGAAGAAACAGTATTTGACGGATCTTTCGGTGCTACTCGTCGCCGCGGTAACAAGCGACGAAACGTGAATACTTTTCGTTTTCCTTCGGACCATACGATTCCGAGTTTCGAGACTTTTTTTAGACTTTTAGTAAACGTCCAGTTGAGCAAGTCGGTGGGATTTAATGCAAGGGAAGGGGGACAGGGAGGGATAAAAAAATAACTATAATTTTTTATAATTACGAAACGAAGTAAAGGGGACAAAGAGCTCGTTTATCAATCGAGCCAGTTTGTAACGTACTTTTACCGCGAAACAAAAAAAAAATTGCTTATCTTCGATATAACGTTTTACTCGCTAGATCCACTGAGATCTTAGCCTTTGCAATTATATATGTATATATACAATAGCCGCTCAGTATAAAAAAACAGGTGTATGTGTGCGTGACAAAAGTAATTCCAATATGATAGAATTTGCCATTGAAAATCATGTGAAACAACAATTTTTTGAGTGCAAGCCTAGATGGCCTCGCGCCGGAAAAAATTTCCGTAATTCAGAAGACTGTTATGTGCTAAAAGTGCAAGAGCACGGAAAAACCAACGAGAAAAATATTCCACACCCAAACTTCGATCAAAAATGAATCGTCGATAATCGACATAACGATCAAAGAGACAGGAAGGAACAAACAAAACTAGACACGTAGAATCTTTTACATTATAAATCATCATTGAGTTTTTCGTCTATCGTAACGTCGTTCTCTTTACTCGACGTAATCATTTTTATAAAAAAAAAGAAGAAAAAAACAATACGGTTATCACGAAAGGAAAAAAGAATGAAAGGATGGAATGAGAGTGAGAAAGAAAGATGAAAATCCACGCTTAAAAATTGTTTGTAATCGCGAAACACTTTGCAGAGAGAAAAAGAAACGGAATCATCGTAGAATAGAATATCATTGATACGGAGAAAGAGAATCGGAAGAAGAAAATCTTACTTAAAATTAAGCGAACATTCATTGTGTATCCTGATGGACAATATTAACAATTTTGTATTTGTATAGAACGAGGGAGTCGAGAGATTAAAAAGGCTCGACGGAATAATTGTAAACGCCTCTGCAATTTAAATTATTCAAACGAAACACTTACATCGTGGTTTTCAACGAGCTGTAATTAATCGAGGTTTTGAGTGGTTTGTGTGATTTGTTTTACACCACACATTTTTTTCGCTATTCATTATTTCTTTCCTATATTCTTCCAAAAAAGGAGAGAAAGAATCATTCGCTAAAAAGATGAATCGCGATAATTTTCTTTTTCGTTTTTCCCCATCTCTGTATCGAATTTTTTCACTTTCAAGATATACTGGTGGACAAGAAGGAATTACTAATGAATTTACTAACTCTTGAGACACTGCCTATATTGCATGTTTTATTGATAACTTGTAAGAATATGAAAAAATGACAATTTTGGGTAAAGTCTACCAGTTTCATTGATATCATATTAGTACCTGTGATATACGATTTTCATTCTTTTTCTCAATTTTTTCTCTCTCGATACTTTCAGCGAATGATGTTCCCCATATCACTGTCTTTAAATATTTTTTCATTTGTGAGTTAAAACTGTACTGAAACACAATGTCTTCGATGGTTTGAGATATCTTAGTCATTGAAAAAAAATTTCCGTTCTCTGTGTTATCGAGAATCTTTTTATTTTAAGAAACTGACGAGAAATGCGATATTGAAAAATCTCATTGTTTTGTATGAATCTGTATTATAGTTGCTTTATCGTTATTTATACATGTATTTATTTTATAGTCGTCGATGTAAAGTTATTATTGCTATATTATTATTATTATTATTAGTTGACGATATATATATATACACACAAATCGCCGGAGATCGATCGACCAACGACTCATTCGCTCATGAAAAAAACATAATTCGGTATAATACTATTGCTTTATACGGTAAATACGATAAGAGAATAAAAATAAAAGTCAAGAAAAAGTCGTCTTTTTTTAATTTTCCAAAAAAGGAGATGTAAAAAAATATTTCGGGTTTCACATTACATGAAGAACTCGCTTTCGATAATAAATATCAGAAAATAATTCGTTTCTTTAATGTTCGAATATAAATTGCTCATATTTATATGAATCTTAAATTGGATCCAGCGTTTCTTGTATTCTGAAGCAATCGCTGACAATTTTCCATTTATCAGCAACTGCGGTTATCAAGAAATTTTGGTTGAATGGGTTGCCAGTTTTATCCTTGTACTTCACCTGACCACTGACTTTTATGAGGAATGTTAATTGATCTGCCACAGCTGGACCTGTAACATCATTTAGTTTTTTCAAACATGAGAAAAGCTCGTTTTAATAAATTGTTATGGAAAATTGGTAGTTACCAATAATAGGTTGAGCATCCAAGGTCATGATGATGTGTTCCGACGGTGGTAAGTCTATCCAAAACTTTTGTATGTTATCTTTTCCCTCTATTCCATTGCCGTTCCATATTAACACTCCGCTTTCAAGGTACAGCCTTGACATTAACTACATAAAAATGTTAAATTTTATAACACTTGAATTTGAATTTAAAATTGAACATCTAAATAGTGTACTCACGTATCTTCGTTTGTCTAAACTTTCGTAATATAATTTGGTAAACTCCTCAGCCGTATGGCAGGCTTGATCTATTTTGGCTTTCAAGTCCTGAAAAAATTTACATTCTTGAAATACATTTTTATAGAATAATTCATCATGATATAAGGTTACATCGATTTGAAATCTGTTGTAAATTTAAAATTAACTTATAAAATTAACTATAGTAAAGCTGATTTCAAAATAAACAAAGCACGTTAGAAACTATCGTACCTGTTCCATGTTTACAAAATAATTGAGTATACTGCGACTGAAAACACGTGCCGGTTTTTGGTTAAATACAATTTTTACTTAAATTAGGATCTCTCGATAATACTCCTTCTATTATGAATTCATTATTTGTTGTCATTAGACATTACACAAAATTTGTAAAAGTTGCTCCCAAATTAATTCGTCAACGAGCACAGAAAATCGAGTAACATAATAGAAGTGTTTTTTCGGACTTTTTTAAGCTTTAGTATCTTGTCATCAATACTAGATGGCGCAGGAAGTTAAATTCTAAAACAGAACAAACTGTTTTATCTACAGTTTGTCAATCCGTAAATCTGTTTTATTCAACTGATGTCAGCACCAGTCATATTCTCAACCACAAGTGGAAAGAGAAATAAGAAATAAACCCTTTCCGAGTGCGTGCTCGTACGCACGTGTCTCGTGTTTTATTGTTTCTGTCATTTTTAGTACATTAATTGCTCCGGTTGGCAAATAATACATACAAAAATGGCTATGTACAATTTCAAAAAAATTACGGTCGTGCCAACGGCAAAAGTAAGTTGATAATTATTTATTTTCTCTTTGAAAAATTTGTAAGTTATTTGCAGGTTAAGCCCATATTGACACTTGATTTACATGCTACGAAACTTTGTTTTTGGATATTGTTAGCATTTTTTGATGTTTCTAGGACTTCATCGACATCATCCTGTCGAAGACCCAACGCAAAACTCCAACAGTTATTCACAAAAACTACAAAATAACGAGAATTCGTAGTTTCTACACACGCAAAGTAAAGTTCACGCAGCAAAGCTTTCACGATCGTCTGAGTCAAATAATTCAAGAGTTTCCTAAATTAGATGACGTTCATCCCTTCTATGCTGATTTGATGAATGTTCTTTATGACAAAGATCACTATAAATTAGCTCTTGGTCAAATCAACACCGCTCGTCACCTTATTGACAAGTAAGCTACACTCCAAAAAAATACCAAAACATTCAGAGTTTTTTTTATAATGTAAATAGACATTTTATTTCAAATTTTCTTTATTTTCTAGTGTTGCAAAAGATTATGTTCGTTTATTGAAATATGGAGACTCGCTGTATCGTTGCAAACAACTGAAAAAGGCAGCTCTGGGTCGTATGGCAACTATAATGAAGAGGCAAGCTTCCAACCTTACATATTTGGAACAAGTACGACAGCATCTTGCAAGATTGCCAAGCATTGACCCTTACACAAGGACAATAATAATCTGTGGATTTCCAAATGTTGGCAAAAGTAGTTTTATCAACAAGGTAAAAGAATTCTCAAAAATATTAAGCATAAAAAAGAAATGAGCATGAAACTAATAGAGGTTTCAATTTACAGATCACTCGAGCTGATGTAGAAGTGCAACCCTATGCCTTCACAACAAAGTCTCTGTATGTCGGTCATACAGATTATAAATATCTAAGATGGCAAGTGATAGACACTCCTGGTATTTTGGATCATTCCTTGGAAGACAGGAACGTAATAGAAATGCAAGCAGTTACAGCTCTGGCGCATTTACGCGCTGCTGTATTATATTTTTGCGACATCTCAGAACAGTGTGGACACACTCTGGAAGAGCAAGTAAATATTAAACAATTCTTATTTTACTACATTAAAGTGTCGATTACGTCCTAATGCATGATTTATTACAGGTCAGATTATACGAATCGATAAAGCCTCTGTTCACGAATAAACCGTTGATGGTTGTCGTAAACAAAGTCGATGTAACCAGACTCGATGAATTGCCAGAAGAGAAGCGCGCAGTATTGAAAGATCTGGAAAATGATGCAAATGTACCATTGATGGAAATGAGTACGATCAATGATTTCGGAGTAATGGAAGTGAAGACGGAAGCGTGCGAGCGTCTTCTGTCGTTCCGTGTTGATCAAAAGATACGAACAAAGAAGGTGGACGGTTTGCTCAATCGACTACACGTGGCTATGCCGACACCGCGAGACGGCAAAGTTCGCGCGCCGTGCATACCTGAGAGCGTTCTGTTGAAGAAGCAAGCGGCCGCGGAAAAAGCCGAGCGTAAGCGAAAACTCGAACGAGAGATCGAGGAGGAAATGGGGGATGATTACGTCCTCGATCTCAAAAAGAATTACGATATCGAAGGCGACCAGAAGTTCGATATCATTCCGGAAATATGGGAAGGCCACAACGTTGCTGATTACATCGATCTCGATATATTCAACAAGCTGAATGAGCTCGAGAAGGAGGAAGACTTGCGTATCGAGTCCGGCGTCTACGACTACAAAGTTCCGGAACTGACCGAGACTATGAAAGAAATTGCAAATCTTGCTAAACAAATTCGCGAAACGAAGGCGATAATGAAAGATGAATCGAGAATCAATAAGCAATCGACGAAACCTGTGATGCCGCGTACAGCTGCGGCCCAAAAACGAGGCAGGTCCGTAACTCGACTGAAGGAACAGATGGAAGGACTCGGCATCGATATGGAGGATACTGAAAACGTGAGTAATATTTTCTTGCGAAAATAAATTTTCTCAAAAACTTTGGATATGTTATATTCAAATAAAATTAAATATTTCAAATTTTTGTCTTCAAATGAAGTGTAATATTTTTAATTTTTATTTTTATTAAAAAAAAATTATAATTTACAGGCGCATTTCACGAAAACTCGTGGTCGCTCAAGGTCAGCATCGCAACCGGCGAAGAAGAGAATGCGCGTCGAGTCGTTGTCCCATTCGCGAGCTCGCAGCGTTTCGAGACCGGCTCGCGACGAAATGGGAGTTAAAGATGTTGTCGTAAGTTCAATTACGCTTGTCATTCAATTTTCCATTTCATTAATTTTAATGAGGATTGATTACATTACGTGTTTGTTTATCTGCAGATGAAAACGAAGCTTAAGAACATTGCGCACAAAGCGATCAGCAAGAAGGTCAAGAAGAAGGGTCTCAAGGGAGAAGCTGATCGCTTCATCGGCACGAAAATGCCGAGGCATTTGTTCGCTGGAAAACGTGGTGTTGGTAAAACTGACAGAAGATAAAAACCGAATTGTCATGTCATCAGAAAAACCTGTGTCATCAGAATAATGGGAGTGAAAATAAACTACTCAAAACCTAAACTTGGAGCATGTAATGAAACCACGGAAATTTCATCTCCCAATCGAATTTTATCAAACTTCGCACTTGAAGAGAAATTAGAAGATCAGAAATTAAAATTAAAGAAAAATTAAACAGTGAGGATACATAGAAGAACAAAATGTAGACTGCCAATGCGAATATTCGTGACATTTCGTACTTATCGAAATTCGCCAGCAAAGATTAAACGTTTCCCTTATCGTAATTTCTTTCGCGCTCAAATGTAAACGTTAAAAGTGGTAAACTCAGGATAATCAGCGTACGCTTGTAATTAAAGAGAAATTAGACAGCGGCATTGTAGGGAAGAGCAAAATGTGGAATTCGGTTATTCGCAAGATTTCGTAATTGTCGAAATTAGCCGGTGGGGGTTGAGAGATCCTCTTTTCTTATCGCCATCTCTTTCTTACGCTCGCTCCTTTCTCTCTCTACCCCTCGCCCTATTCGTGCGTTCTCTCGCGCGCGCGGTAGGGTGCGCATTGCCAAATAAGGTGTTTCACAAGGGTTTCCGGTTTTCCACCGGCTAGGCCGCGGGCAGCGCCGCGTAGCGGCAACACGAACGAACTTACCGACACGCTCGAAGCTTTGTAAGACGACAGGGGGATTGCCCGTGCGTTTAAAATTATAAATCGGCCGTGCCGCCTCGAACTTCTAGTTGCCAAAAATACGAGATGCAAGAAACATGCGAAATTGCAATGAAAACTGAAACTTTGTGAATACATTTAAATATAAATATCTATATAAGTATCCTTGTACATACGGTATTCTACACTTTTTTTATGGATAATACTTCCATCAGAACTTAGATATCTCTACGATTCGCTCATATTTCTACATACTTCCAAACCTCTATGTAGATATATATTTCATAAGTCGAAAAAATAGTCTAACAAAAAAACAACGATATTTTTCTACTGTCGGGTTTTTAGGTAAGTTCGAATGAGTTGTACTTGTGCAAAAAAGCGACTAATTGTGCATTGATATCCTGAATGTTTCTTCCATAACTTCTGTGACTGTGAACTAAAATGACGTTTTTTTAAACTAATAGAAACATGTATTTTACGAATAATTTTACTTGAGCGAATAATGCATGGTGGATACGGCACATTTGCGCGCGCGCGAGATTCTAAGTGTGCTGATGCTTTTACGCTGATAACACTAGCCACGAGTGAACGTGTGATGTTTTTACCATATCCTTGTTGTGTTTTTACTTACAATCACATTTGTAATGTTGACATGTGAATGTGTTAAAAATAATAAAAAAAAACAACGATCCTTTATATCGAATGCTTTGCTGTAATGCTTTATTTGATCCGGCTTATTCGCGGTCCCGAGTGAACGCAACAAATGAGAATTATGAGCAGAATTATCATCAAAAGTTCGTGTCAAGGAAAAATGTAAAAAAATTAATTCGATTTTTATAATAATTTTTTATATTCGGCTAAATAGAATTTGAAGAATTACTTTTCTGGAAAAGTGAAGATTATGAGAATTATCAAAAGTTTCTATAAGAGGAAAAATTAGCAAAAGATTCACGTAGCACCGAGATTTGGTTAAATTCAGTAGAAAACAGGAAAAATAAAAATTGGAGAAAAAATAAAATTGGGAGGGTTCGGAGTCACGCGATGAATCGAACGAGACCGGAGTGCGATCCTTTTTTGGGAGTTTTTGACTTGGTTGAAACGTGAAAATACAGTATGAACGTTGACCGAAAAAAATGTTTATCGGATGGAGAAGTAAGTGCATCTCTCGCTGGTCAGAAGCAATCCGTTTCCAAAATCGTCAAGGTCCCGTAAGCTGTGATATCAGCGTCCAACAATTGGCAACGTCGTGGTTCATAAGTGAAACACACATATCGATGTTACACTCGGACACAGGCTTACGCGACTCACGGACAAAGATCTCTTTCTCTCTCTCTCTCTTTCATCGCTACGCCACTATATTACGGTTACCCATTGGAATCTCCGGTGATTCGAAAATATTCTGATTTTAGTCCCCCGTGTGTCCGTTTTCTCTCTCTCGCGCGCGCGAGCTTTTCTACCAGTGAGAAAAAGAGAGTGAGCGAGAGAGGGGCGGGGTGGATTCTATTTATAAAAAAAAGTTTGAGGGGATGATCCACGCGACGCCTACGCCCGAAGTGGCCACGTAACGATTATAATTTATTGAATATAATAATGATAATAGTCAAAGCCGGTGTATAGACATTTATTCCTGGACACGAGCGATTTATAGGTTATAAGAATCCTTAACCTCATCTCAGTGTTTTTGTTTTTATTTTACCTCCCGTGCTCGTTTTCTCCCGACTTTCCTCTTTGTTTTTGGTGAAATTGTTGAAAAATAAAAATCGTCTATAGATTGAAGAGGGTGCAGTTATGTCTTTTCGTGTGGTGCGCAGCAGCAAGTTCCGCCACGTGTACGGAACTGCACTCAAACGAGAACAATGTTACGACAATATAAGAGTCTCCAAATCCTCATGGGACTCTACTTTCTGTGCGGTTAATCCAAAGTTTCTTGCAATTATCGTCGAATCGGCGGGAGGTGGTGCCTTCATAGTTTTACCTCATAACAAGGTAAGTTTACTTTGTTGTTGCGAGAGTCGAGTCTCATGCATTTTTTGTTTATTTTTATTTTCCCTTCGTAAGTTAGAATCTCAAGCGAGATCGAAAATCAGAAAAAGATTCTCATTAAAATTTTCTTTTTTATTCATAACTGATTAATTTTAAATCTTGTCTGACGAATCGTTTGGCCTTGGTTGAACATAACCGTAATTTTAATTCCAATGAGCGCATTCCTCTGTTAGTTTTCCCCTCTCTCTCTCTCTTTGTCGCTTGCTGAGCAATCGCGACGATGAATCACTTTTCGCGGTGTGCATACCCGATATGAAACGATAAAAAAAGCAAAAAAATGCCTGCACGAGAACCGAAGGACAGAACGAATTTCCCGCTTGTATCGCCTGCTGTAACCACTCGTTATCGTTCGATAATAAAATTTGTTTGTTGATAACGAAACGAGAAAATTTCATTAGACGCTCTGTCGATGTTTATTTCCCATCCCACTTATAATTGATGCATAATTTTCTTTTTTTTTTATAAATTCGAGATAATATTGATGTTCGTATTTTTAAGATCATAATTAGTTTATTGTTATTATTACATAAAAGGTGGGCAGAATATCACCGGATCATCCCCTGGTTGGCGGACACAAAGGTCCTGTATTGGATATAGCATGGTGCCCTCACAACGACAATGTTATAGCCTCAGGCTCGGAAGATTGCCTGGTAAAAGTATGGCAAATTCCGGACGGTGGAATATCCAGAACCCTCACAGAGCCGGTAGTTGATTTGCAACTACATCAAAGACGAGTCGGATTGGTTCTATGGCATCCGACCGCGATCAATGTTTTGTTGACCGCAGGCTCTGACAATCTTGTCATAATCTGGAATGTGGGGACCGGCGAAGCTATGGTCCGCATTAATTCACATCCTGATGTTGTTTATTCAGCCTGTTGGAACTGGGACGGCTCGCGACTCGTCACTACGTGCAAGGATAAAAAAATTCGGATTCTTGATCCAAGAACGGGAGAAGTTGTGGAAGAAGCCATAGCGCATGAAGGGAGCAAAGCAACGCGAGCGATTTTCTTGAGGTTGTCAATTTATTTCTTGATTCTCGTGTATCGTTGTGGATAGCTAGTAATCATTTATTTTTATTTTACAGAGGAGGATTGATATTTACGACCGGATTCAGTAAAATGTCCGAGAGACAATATTCTTTGCGAGCGCCAGACATGCTCGGGGAGCCGATCGTAATGGTGGAATTGGATACGAGTAACGGCGTAATGTTTCCACTCTACGATCCGGATACGAGCATGGTGTACTTATGCGGCAAGGGTGACTCTGTTATACGTTATTTCGAGATAACGCCCGAACCGCCCTTCGTCCACTACATCAACACTTTCCAAACCCCCGATCCTCAGAGAGGCATCGGTATGATGCCAAAACGAGGCTGTGACGTTAATAGTTGTGAGATCAGCCGGTTTTATCGTTTAAACAATTCGGGATTTTGTCAAGTGATTTCAATGACTGTTCCGAGGAAGGTGAGAATGATACAATTTTTTAAAATAAATTTTGTACCTGGTTGACTCACGATCAGAAAAGATAAATACATTTTGGCAACGGAGTCACTGAGCAAAGTCGTTAAATACTTTATTTCAACAGTCGGAACTCTTCCAAGAAGACTTGTATCCGGATACGCCAGGAGATACGGCGGCTATCACCGCGGAGGAGTGGCAAACCGGGACGGACGCTGAGCCTCTTCTCATATCGTTGAGAGACGGTTATCAGCCGACAGCGTCGAAAAATGAGCTCAAGATTCATAAAAAGGCTAATGTGCTTGGCAAAGGTGCCAAGGTTGGAGCTGGCGGGCAGGCGATTTCGCAATCGAATGCTGGTCTCACGGTAAGTACAATACTCCCTCGTCTATTACTCTCATCAAATATATTTGAATTTTCGTTCTATTTTCGTTTGAAAGAATACTGCCAAGAGTTTATTGACCCTCATTGTCTTCTCTTTTTCAGGACGACATAATTAAAGAATTCACCGAAGAAATAAGAAAGCTCAAAGCGGTGATTATTAAGCATGAAGCTAGAATTCAGGTGCTCGAATCTGCGGTAAGACTACAAATGAAGGAGGACGAGAGAAACGAAAAGGATGCATCCCCAATCCCTGACAAGGAGCATCTCGGCCCCGACGAAGTCTGATTACACGGGAATCGTATTTTTGTAAACTGTTATGACGAGAACATAAAAATTCTACAACGAAAAGAGAGAAAAAGGAACTATTATATTTTGATATGATATTTTGTGTAAATATTAGATACTAGCGGAGTTACCCGTTTCGATTTTTCTTTTTTGCTCTAAGATCTCTATTATTTATTGTACATCCCGATCATCGTGTCTTAATCATATTTTTATCGTCACTAGCATTTTCTATATCATAACACTTTTTAATCGCTCCTTCTCTCATCAAATATTCTTGTATTAACTTGTCCTCATCGCGGATATAATGTTACTATTCTCATTTTTTTTGTTTTTTATTCTATCACTCATGACTAATGCATATTATACTTTTGCAAAATAACTCTATCTGTAATATGCGAGTGCCTCAAATTGTAAAGACAATTTTCGAATGTAAAGTAACAAAGAATAAGAGACGAATCTATATTTGAATATAAGCCTTTCTGCCTATTCATTCGAACGCCGCGATTGCTCACTTTTTATTACCAAATTCCGCGGCGCGAGAAAGAAAAATCTGAGATTTAACAAAAATGTGTACCTACTAGCTAAAATAAAAAAAAAAAAGAAAAATCTGTACAACTGATTTTTTTCGAATTATCCCACGCTTTTGAGTAGATCATTTTCGTAAACACGAATCGATCGAGAAATGCATACAATCTTGCTTTTTTAAACTCCGTTTCGTTATCCAATCGCGTTCGATCGAATTCTTCTGTCGAAACTCGAAGACGACTCTGATTCGTCGAAATTCTCCACGTAGTCTCCGCTCCATGTGAATGAAACCATTTCCCATATCCCAGTTTAGTAAAAAAACTGGTTGACAGTACAGTGACAGAAGTGTCATATGTTTATGTATCGTTTGTAAAAACTTTTTTAAATTTATAAAATTTATAAACAATGGATACTCACGAGGAGGATGACATGGAAGAGCCCCAATCCACTGTTTACACTTTTCCTGCGAGTGTGCAGTCAGTGATAGAACAGGTTAGGAAGTGAAACTGATTAAAAAAAATGTTACATAAATTTTAATAATCGAAAGAAATTGGGCAAATTTATTGTAGGTTTTACCCAGTACGGATCCATTGGATCAACCAAATTTTAATGTTGTGGATTACATCAACACGCGCTTTCCTACTGAACAATCTCTCTCCAACATTGACGATGTGGTCAATGAAATGGAGTTAAAAATTTGTTCGATCGACAAGGAAGTCAGGTCCGTTGTCAGAGGACAGACCAACGTGGGTCAAGATGGCAGAGCTGCTTTGGACAATGCGCAAAAAGTTATAAGACAATTGTTCATACATATAAAAGACATTAAAGACAAGGCTGAACAATCCGAAGAGACTGTCAAGGAAATTACGAGAGACATAAAGCAACTTGACTTTGCTAAAAGGAATCTCACCGCTTCAATCACTGCACTGAACAAATTACATGTCTTGGTTGGCGAAGTTGATAGTTTAAAGTGAGTGTACACTGAAATATTTGTTATTTTTTCTTCTCGTTATTCTGTTCTAATTTGTCAATTTTTGTTTCACTAGAGTATTAACTCAGAAAAAACAGTATGGAGAAATAGTTCTCAAACTTCAAGCAATCATGGAAGTGATGAGATATTTCAGTAGTTATATGGACATACCGCAAATAAGACAGTTATCTGATGAAGTACGACAAATTGAAATAGAACTTGCAGAGCAAATAACTTCTGATTTCAAAGAAGCATTTTCTGGTCAAAATCCTAAACATTTTACACAGTTGACGGAAGGATGTTTGGTTCTTTCAGTATTTGATCCTAAAGTAAAGTAAGTTGAGATTCGATGCATGTTATATACTAGTTTTCTTTTTCAATTGCTCATTTTGGATTTCATTCATTATTTTATATTTTCTGCAAATAGGAGAGACTTGCTCGCCTGGTTTGTAGGAATGCAGCTTCAAGAGTATGCACATTTGTTTGATGAAAATCAAGATTACGCTTGGCTGGACAAGATCGATCGTCGTTATACGTGGATAAAGAAACATTTGCTCGATTTTGAAGTGAAGTTCGGAACGATTTTTCCTCCGGATTGGGAGATTTCCGAGAGAATCGCTGTTCAGTTTTGCAATGTTACCCGCGAGGATCTCGCTAAATTGATGCAAAAGAGACACGTCGAAATTGATGTTAAATTATTATTGTACGCGATTCAAAGAACAACAGCTTTTGAAAATTTGTTGGCGAAACGATTTTCTGGCATCACTTTGGAAGGTTCCGATCCATCCATTAACAAGGCAGTAGCTCCAAATGTACAAGGCGAAAGTCAGGTTTCTACGAATCCATTCGAGGAAGGCAACTCTGAAAAGGTATGAGAATATAAAAAAAAGAAATAAATTTCAATAAACATTTTATTTAATTGATACGAAAATTTCAGGTGGAAAATGAAAAACCAGCAGTGTCGCCCTTCGCTAATCTCATTGGAAAATGCTTCGAGCCATATTTGAATATATATATAGAAAGCTTGGACCGTAATCTCGCAGATCTAATGGAAAAGTTCGTCAGCGATTGTAAAAATCAACCCCCAGGAGCGAAAGATTTCGATGGCGTTGAGGGACCCAGCAGTGTTTTCTCATCATGCGCTGATTTATTTGTTTTTTACAAAAAATGTATGCTCCAATGCACGCAACTGAGCACAGGCTCGATAATGCTGAGCCTGGCGGAAACGTTTCAGAAATATTTGAGAGAATACGCCCTGAAATTGTTGCAAAATAATTTACCAAAGTATGTTTTTTTTATTTTATTTTTTTCTGGTCTGTACGTTCCTAGATATATGTACTAAAATTTTATGAAATTTAGAATCGGCGGAAGTTCCGGTATCGGTACGAGTATGAGTAATATAACTCGCGATTTTCGAGATCTCTCAACTGCAGGCTTGATACAAAATTTCCAAAGTTTTCTTAAAGAAGGAGAAACTACGCGATTTAGCAAAGAAGAACAATCTCGAATATGCTGGTAATTTTTTTTCTCTATGTTTTATGAATAAATATTTTTCGTATTGACATGAAAATCGTTCTTTAGCATTCTCACGACTGCAGAATACTGTCTCGAAACGACTCAGCAGTTGGAAGAAAAATTACGCGAAAAAACTGATCAATGTTACGCCGAGAAAATCAATCTATCTCAGGAACAGGATATTTTTCACAGGTAAAAATCATGATTTAGAGACGAATATGAAGAGAAGTGTAATAATAATTTGTTAACTCTTTTAGCGTTATTTCCAATTGTATACAATTGTTGGTACAAGACCTCGAAGCACCCTGCGAAACTGCATTGACTGCAATGACCAAAATTCAATGGGCAGCCGTGGAAAGTGTTGGTGATCAAAGTAGCTACGTGAGCACAATTATCGCTCATCTCAGACAAACTATACCTGCGATAAGAGATAGGCTGTCATCATGTCGAAAATATTTTACGCAGTTGTGCGTTAAATTTGTTAGGTACGTGTTAATTTTATATTTTTTTGTATTAATTAAAAACTATTCAAAAAATTGAATTATAATATTGGATTTCAATTTACAGTTCGTTCATTCCAAAATTGGTGCAGCAACTGTACAAATGTAAACCCCTGAGTGCAGTAGGAGCTGAACAATTATTACTCGATGTGCATATGCTCAAAACAGCGTTACTTGATCTCCCGTCCACAGGATGTCAAGTAGCCAGAAAGGCTCCAGCAACGTACACAAAAGTAGTTGTAAAAGGAATGGCCAAGGCAGAGATGATTCTTAAAATAGTTATGTCGACTACGGAATGTCCGAGATCATTTGCCGATCAGTGCAGAAAACTTTTGCCAGATTTGCAGATTCCCGAATTCCAAAAAATATTGGATATGAAGGTTTGTAGTGTCATCTTGATTTTTAAGAGATTATTAAAAAATGTATAATTCTATATTAATTTTTCTCTTTTTCAGGGACTACGAAAAACCGAACAACTTCAATTGGTCGAACAATTCAAGCAAACTGGCAGCAATGAAGTGACTCGGGAAAATTACAGTTACGTCGCGCATGATAGTCCCGAGCATGAAGCTGGAAAGATTAAAAGACTTGAGAAATTAATTAAGAAACGAATGTAACATTTTTCAGATAGTTTTACTGTAAATACAATAAAAATTGTGATATTCTAATCAATTTTTTGTTCTATTGCAATAGGAAATAAATAATTTAAAAATCAGTTTATTGATTTTTTTTCTGTTTTTATTTTTTTGGCCAAGTTTTATAAAAACCAGAATATAGGAGTACTATTTAACCCTGCTTCTGGGCAAGTTCTTTAGCCTTGGCCTTCTCCAATTTCGCGATCCTGGCAGCTGATTTGCTACCGAGGAGTCCACCGCCCCAATGACGTCTGATTTCGTCGTGACGATCATTGAAGTTAGTCTTGATGGCTTCGACGACCTTCGCGAAGTTCGCGCGGTCTCCAGAATCAACCTGTAAACAAAAATGCAAGATCTCATTAAGAAAATTCATGAATAGAAAGTAAATGCGTCAATATTCGATCTTTTCTCAGTCCGATTTTCTAATCAAAGAATCTCATGGGATTGGCTCTAAAATCTTTCATCACATGAAAAAAATTTTTATGAAATTTAAAAAATTACATGAAATTGGAAATATTTATTTACCTGAGTCAACGCAATAGCTGAGCAAGTCTTGCGCCTGACGAGACGTCCGAGACGCGCTTTGCCCTTGATGATGCAGTAGGGAACACCCATTTTTCTGCAGAGAGCTGGGAGGAAGAGGACAACCTGTAAAGAAATGAAACACATTAATCTTACGAACGTAGCATCTTATCAATCTATTTTTAATTTTTCTAAAACACTCAGGGTCACGTCTCATCCTCTGGATAGAAAAACATTTTTTTTCCTCCTCAGGTGAAGAAATTCTTATCATCATAGCGCTTTTTAAACCTATGCATAAAGAAAAATTGATTTTTTTATATATTCACCTCAATTGGGTCAACATCATGGGCAATCACAACTAGTTGAGCTTTTTTCTGCTCTACCAAAGTTGTAACGGTATTAGTGCCGCTGCGAATCGTATTTGGCCTCTTCGTTGGGGTGTCTTCTTTTTTAGCAGCCTTCTCTTCAGCTCTGGCCTTCAACCTCTGTTTCTTGGCTTGGGCAGTCTCTGGACGATATTTCTCCAAAATTTTGAAGAGTTGAGTAGCTGTAAAAATATGTAAATTCTAACAAAAATTCAGGTACACATTTCATCTCAATTAATTCTTATTCTTACCGGTTTGTTTATCCAGAGTTTGGGTGAACTGGTTGATAGGCGGCGGCACCTTCAGTCTCTTCTGGAGTACAGCTCGCTGTCTCTGAATGCGGATGTATTTGGGCCATTTGACGAATCTGCTCAAATCACGTTCAGGTTGAATATCCTGACCAATTCCAAAATTGCGAGAACGCTTCTCGAAGAGAGGGTTCGTCTGCTTTTTTGGCTCAACTTTTTTAACAGCCAAGGGAGCTGCTGCTACCTTCTTTCCTACCTTCTTCTTGGGCTGTGTACAAAAACACAAAATATTTAGAATTTGTATACAATTTACAAACCACACGACAATAAGGTTGATTGAGGTTATGTTGTATATAAATTTAAAAAATTGTGGAAGAATTTGTCATTGAACAAAGTTTCACCAATGTTGACTGTTTATTAAAAATACTTTGTGATAAATGTTATATATTTTCGTTCATGTGCTCTTTTTGCATATACAAAATGATCAATTGTATGAAGACAGCAAACAAAATGTGGACGCACTGACGGGACGACGTCTTGGATTTTCAAGTACGAACAAAAAACCAAATTTGAACACTTGTTCCAAAAATATGAAGGTAATATTGTAATATAAATATCGTACCTTCTTTTGAACCATCTTAACGTGCAAGAATCCTCGGGATTCCTTCACACCAAGCGGAATTAAAAAGTATAAACTTCGCGAACGTAAACGCGAAGTATGGAGGCTAACCGCGTAAAGAAAGGTTAGGAACGTGATCCATCGTGACGTTAGCGGCGTTGGTGTTGATTGGAGGAGGAGGAGCGATGCGCAATGGGCAAATGCGCATATTGGCGGGAATTTTTGAATTTCATATTTAAAAATTTCAATATAAATTCCCGTAATTGTAAATTAAACGTGAAAAACATTTTTTGTCAAAAGCTTTTCCATTACAGAATTGATAATTATATCTAAATAAATTAAAAAAAATTCTTTTAGCTATGAACAATTAAACGTAACAAAATATAATCAAATCGAAATTTTGAAAATAATTGATTTTAAATAGAAAGTAATTTGGAGCTTGGATTTCTGGGCGGATCGTTCGAAATGTATTCGAGTCACTTTGTCAATTACTGGATTAAAAATTCGTCGAAGGATTCTCGAGCCACAATCAAATTTCCAGGGAAGCACGAGTGTGCAAATAAAGTGGTCGTCTGTTTGCGAACAACATGGATAACGTTTGGTTACCCCTCTTCCGTACGAGCGTTCTACGAGATTCCGCCCTACAGACAGAATGATTTACCAATTGGACGACCGAAACTGAGTTTACACTGCAAGCGTATCGACGATGTAGAAACGAATAAAGTTTTCGCTGATCAAAATTCTCAAACAGCGGAGACTCGACGCCTTTTTTTTCTCTGAGATTCGTCAACGTCAATATCCCAGGAGAGAGAACGAAAATACTTTAACGTCCAAACCAATTGATGAATTTATGGAGAAACTTTCTTATCAAAAGACACACCCCATAGTGTGTCTTGTTTGAAAGTAATAAAATAAAAACTACTCCATTTTTCATCACGTAAAAGTAGAGAAAAAAATTTGATAAAATTTGGACTTTTTTAAATTCAATTTAATAAACTATTTTATAAATCTTATGATATTAACAATTTATTCAAAAAATAATTTCTCATTATAAATATAAAATTTATAATTATAATATTAAAAAAAATATTATAATGTAAAATAATTTCTTTACGCTGTAAAAGTATGCATTGTGACTAATTTATTACTTAGATAACTCTTTTTTTCTCTTAAAAAGAATATTTATTATACACTTTATTTAACTCAGGCAACAAAGATATTTTTCCATTTTTCTGGTAATGAAAAAATACTTTCTCAAGAATACGATGATGAGAGAACGAGGGCGGAGAATGGCTTAAAAATGTGGATACGTGTACGCGAAGCCTCGTGTTTGTAAAAATGAAATCTCTGAGGAAGGAACGGAGAAGAAAGAGCAACCTCCGCGTCGTTAATGGCACCCCGTGCGGCTTTAAAAAAATCATATTTCTATCATTGTTACGCCTTTTACGACCTCCCTCTTATACAAAAATGTTATATCCGAGGAAGTATTAAGAAGACGAAGAGAGTAGAAAAAATAAGAATAGAGTAATGCAGGAACGGAGTAAAAAAATAAATAAGAGAAAACATTTCCAGGCTCCTCGAGGAATACGAAATTCTCGTTAAAGTCGCATTAAATTGTTTCAAAAAAAATATTTTCTTGTCATATAAATATTACTTTGTTGCGAAATAAAAATATTTTCGTTCCAAAAAATAATCAGAACGAGCCCTAAGAAATGAAGAATTCAAACCTGACATCTTAAAAGGTTTCGATACATTATAGTCGAATGCATAAGGAACTAAAAATTAATAAAAAATTTAATAAAATTTTAACATTAATTTTTTCAAAATTTCCATCCACACTTTTCTTGAGCAGTTTTTAATAACAAATTACATTGTTATTCAAAAAATTAAATTTTTCTTATTCAATTACTCAATAAATATGAAAACGAAAATTTAAAAAAATATTTTCCTATTTCTCGTATAACAATCGTTTAAATCTTATCAAATTCTTATCATCTTTATTTTTAGTAACGAATCACCCTAATGAACGTGACGCTAGAATTTTTTCTTAAATTGTAGGTCAGACAGGTGTACGAGTATATATTTTCTTCATGAAAATGCTGAAGAGGAGGAACGTCGTCGCCCGAGACGGACAAAGTGAGCTTGTTCTCGGCGTTTATAATAGGACGCGGACGAGGTGAGATCGTTAGCGCCGAGAGTGCGACACTCCGGGCGCATTGTGCCTTTTTTGAGAGTTGGCACGTGAGTGTTAGTTTATTGTTACCCGCGCTGACCCCCAGTGGGCAGAACTCGCGAGAGCCTTAAATATTTGAAGGGACAGCCATTAGAAAGAACTTTTCCCTTTTACATCGTTCGCCAAATATCCTACGCGACTTTTTCCTCTATAATATTCGTTAAGCGAGTGGGTGTCATCAGTCTCTTCGTTCCTCTTCATGTACTTAATGACCATTTTCAAAATAATGTCTAAAATGTAAAAAGTTTAGAATTTTTTGCATTTTTTAAATTGATATTGAATTCTGTTTATGTCAGTATAGCGCATGAATTTTTGTATTTTAAAAAACACAATTAGAAATAATTTTCAATGTGATATTAACAATATAATAAATGAATCGGGTGATGAAATTTATTTTTGTTGTTTATCTAAACGAAAAACCACTGAAAATGATGAAAATTTTAGAATTTTTGTTTTAGCTGCTAAAGTTGTGGAATTTTTTTTATTCTTTAGGTGATTATTGAACTTTCTTTGTGTCAAGTGCACTTATAGTAATTAACGCATAATTTCAGCGTCTTTTTAAAAACACAATCTCAAAGAGCGAGTTCAATCGATTTTCCTCCCGTTTTCCTTCGCTAACCACAAGCCAAGCAGCTCGTTAAACTTTTTGTCACGGTCGTTCCGTTTTCTTTCGTGAGGGGCAGGATATAGCGGTTGAGAGAAAACTGCTCCCGAGGGATCTTCCTCTCGGACTCGAAGGAACGAAAAAATAAGGGGAGAAGTCGAGTGACGGAGCAAGAGCATAATACACGAACGATTATATAAGGCGTAAAAAGGGTTGAAACCGCGAGAACGAGTGAACTGAATAAAGTATATAAAATCCGTGAGAAAGACGGCAAAGTATACCGAGAATACCCTCAGCCATCACCCCTATCTTATTCTTTTCTCAAGATTATCGTTCCCTCGTTCTCTTTAATATCGCGAGAGGAAATCCTCGCGAATGGAAGAACATGAAAACGAGCTGCGATAAGTAAGACAGACAAGATCTAAAAATAAAAAAAAAACATAATTATGATATATCATATCATTTAAAAATTCTTAACAATAATGGTAAACAAAATTTATGAAGAACGAGAGAAAAGAAATCTCAGAAGTCTAAATGAATTAATGCCATACAAATTAATGTTTAAAAGAAAATTAAAAACAATACAATTAAGAAATACGAAATACTTAAAAAATTCTTAATAATTATGATAGATAAAATGTTTGACCCTTGATAGTACCATCGACAAGTAATACAAGATTCAAAAATAAAAAAACACATGATTATGATAGACGATATAATTAAAAAATTCTTAACAATAATGGTAAACGAATTTTATGAATAACAAGAGTAAAAAAATCTTAGAATTCCAAATGAAATTAATGTTATATACCCATTAATGAAAAAAAACAATATTAAAAAAATACAATTATGAAATACGAAATAATTAAAAAATCCTCAACAATTATCAGATAAAATTTACGACCCTCGAGAGTGCCATCGACAAGTAATAATAATAAATAATAATAATAAATAAAATCTATGAGGAATCAAGAAAGAATGAATCGTAGAGGCCTCGAGGAAATTAATGCCGTGCGAGTACCATCGAGAGAATCGAAAACGTGGAAAAAGTTCGTGTCTATTTTTCTTTCCGAAGTGTGGGAAACTTCGAGAGGGGCGTATACAGAAAAGAGAGAATACGAGCTTCTTGCAGGGATGTTTTTTCTCTCTTCCGTTCTACTACCGTCCTGAGAGAAAAGACACGACGCAACCAGAGAGAGCACGACGGTCTCACGGAATTCGCAACGTCGCGGGTCGGGGGGTTGGTTTCGAAGGGGGTGAGTTTTCGAGTCTCGACATCAGTGGCCCGCTGGGCCCAATCGTCCGAAATTAATGTCCTACCATTATTAGCAGAAGTTAGCTCGGATACAATTCCGAGGGAAAGCGAGAGACGGGAAATTCGGCGAGAGCGTAGTGCCCCATCGAGAGAGACGGCGGTCTCCCGACGAAATTATAACTTTTTGATTCGTCGCAATAAATGTTGCACGACCGGGAAAGCTGTCCCTATTTTTTCTTCACGCCTCGGAATTTCCCGTTTCTCGTACGGCCATTCTCACTCTTCTGATTCCAATTAGTATCGTGTTTGCGAGAGAGAACATTTTCGCTGAGTTACTTGTTTCTATACGGGACAGAAACAATGAAGTCATTTCCCCTTTCGGAACTTTTTCGTGAAGAAGGAAAATCACGAGTCTTGATGGAACGTTTCACGAAAAGTTTTTACGAACGGAGAGAAAGAGAGAGAGAGAGAGAGAGAGAGAGAGAGAGAGAGAGAGAGAGACGAAGGATCGTCGTTATCATAAATTCTTGATTCGAATCGATGGGGCGCGGGGGGTGCAGAGGGGAAACGTAAAAGTAAAAGTCTGCCGTCGTGTCGAGATACTTTCCCAGCAATGGGGGAAATTGTGCGGTTAACATTAGCAGTTACAAAGCTCAATTCCTTTTACGTTAACGATTCTGTAACGGGATTTTGGTCTGCGCTTGGAAGATCTTGAACAAGGCCTTCCCGGCGGAATGTCTTGCGATAAAGTCTCTCTCACCGATGGGAGCCATAAGAGAGAAAGGAACGCGCGGAGCTCTCGTGGGAGGACGAGGAGAAAGTTAAAACTAGCCTGAAGGGGTTGAACTCTTTATACATGTTCATACACATACAAATATGTAGATGTATACATGAACTTATTATTCAAGCTCAATCTAAAGTTTTGGTCCTTTCGTTACTGATCCATGTATAATTGTATCTACAAAAAAACAGCATATATGCTGTAAAAAAATGAGGCAAGTACATTTACGGGATTATACTCCAAGCTGTAGTAGAAAATATGTTGTAAAA